>APFE030718730.1:0-21013 GCA_000404065.3 Pinus taeda | reverse complement strand
AAATCTCTTTATGGTCTCAAGCAAGCTCCTCGGGCTTGGTATGCCAAAATGGATAGCTTTCTTTCAGAATCTGGCTTTTCTAGGTGTTATTCTGACAATACTGTCTACACCAAGAAAGTGGGCAACTCTCTTAGCATCCTTGTTCTTTATGTTGATGATCTTATTCTTACTGGTAGTGATCCCAACCTTATAAACCATGTGAAGTCCAGCCTTAAAAAGAAATTTGAAATGACAGACTTAGGACACTTACACTATTTTCTTGGTCTTCAAGTCTTGCAATCCAAGGAGGGTATTTCCCTTTCCCAGTCCAAGTATGCTTGTGATATTCTTTGTCATTTTCACATGGAAGAATGTAAGCTAACCCCTTCTCCCTTTCAGTCTGGAGTCAAACTTTCAGTCTCTTGTACTTCTCCTGAAGTTGATGCTACCTTATACCGTCAACTTGTAGGAAAACTCTTGTATTTAACCCATACTCGTCTTGAACTTTCCTTTGTTGTTGGCCTTATTGCTCGTTTTATGCAAAACCCTCGTGAAAGTCATTGGAAAGCAGCTAAAAGAATACTTCATTATGTTCGAGGTACAATACAGTTTGGGATTCATTACAGTGCCAAAGCAACTCCTCTATTAGTTGGTTTCACTGATTCTGATTGGGCTGGTGACCTTGATGATCGGAAGTCTACTGCCGGTTATGTCTTCACTCTTGGTTCAGGACCTATTACATGGCCTTGTAAGAAACAGGCTGCCATTTCTCTTTCGTCAGCAGAAGCAGAGTATCGTGGTGCCGTGGAAGCTAGTAAGGAAGCCTTGTGGCTTCGTCAGATCCTATCAGAATTTGGCTTTGAGCAGTAGCATCCAACCACACTTTGGTGTGATAATCAAAGTGCCATTCATCTTTGCAAAGATCCAGTTCAGCATCAGCGCAGCAAACACATTGAACTTCACATGCACTTCATCAGAAAGCTCATTCATGACCATGTTCTTGAAGTGCAATATTGTTCAACAGATGATCAGGTTGCAGACATCTTCACAAAGGCTCTCACAGAGGCGAGGTTCACTAAACTTCGATATATGCTTGGAGTTCAGGAAGTTGTCACTAAGGGGGGATAGGCTCTAGTGCCTCCTTCCTTCTCCTATTGTGTCATATTTGTAAATCCTTCAATCCTATCCCAAGTTGTTCTTAAGGGGGGATGTTAGGATATTCCGACACATAGGAATAGTAAGTTCAACTTGGTCTAGTATAGAGTTAGGTAAAGTGTGTTTCTTTACCGTTGTACATTTTGTAACTTACAATCCGACGGTCACGATATGTAGTGATCCGACGGTTCATTCTCTCCTCGGTATTACCGACACTTGATCCGTGGCTTGACACCCGATTGGTCCAATATTTTCTATTTAAAGCGCATGGAGGGTCATTGTTCGGGTAATCCGTCTATGAGAGAAAGCTTATGTAAATTTTCATTCTTTTATTAATAAATTTCCTGTAGTAGCCACGTTGGCGCAGGCTGTGAACTGTTTCCCTCTTTGAGGGTTTTAACCACGTCAAAAATACTGGTGTATTGATTTGAGATCTGGTTGTGAGCGGTGTCCTTTTGGTGTTCTTTCTGAGGAACTTACCCTGTAAATTCCTACACTACCTGTTAAAATTTGGTTTACACCTTCATTTCAAGGCAATGATACCAATCCATCTTTTGCAAAGTCATAACTATGTAAAGGAGGTATTTCATTCTTTTAAAAGTTTTCTAAGCCTAGGAAGATGTGTAATTAAAACTCTTTCACCTAACCCTAATTTTATGCAAAAGCTATTGTAGTAGTTTAACCTATAGTAAAAGTTCGGTTGGTGCTACGAAATGTTTTCATAGCACGACACAATGAAATGTTTTCATAGCGCATTTCAAAAAAATTTAGAGCTTGCTTTTTGACCCATTAATCTCATTTTTCTGAGCGCTCAAGTGTTGATTTATAAAGTATTGGTACTCTTCCTACATGATATAAAATTTTCCAGCATTTTTATGCCCAATAGAGAAATTTAAGATCAAACCCCACTTTTCCCCATTTTCCTTAAAATAGACTTTTCTAGGAAACCTAGATTTGCAGTTTTCATGTGTAGGAAGGTTGCTAATTGTCTTGCAGCATTTTGTTAGGGTATTTCAAGATTAGTAAAAATGTTTACAAGTCCAGGATCTTTGCAATATTTGTCGGTCTATCCATGTAAAGAGATATGAACCCTAGGTTGAAGGAAACAATGATCATTGATGTAGAAGAGAAAACAAAACAAACTTCAAACAACACAAAAAGACAGAGGAAAATAAAGCATGTTGAGAAGAAGAAAAGAAAAACCCTAAAATATGACAAAAGTCCACAAAGACTCACTATAAGGTTGACAAGGAGTCAAAACAAGCTAGATATCCTTGCTCAAGTTGCAAAAGACATAGATAAATGACCATTTTACTTCATGGGGTGGAGTATTACACAAACCCTAGTTTTGTTTGCAAAACCCTAATGGTCCCTCAACAATTTGGCCTACTTAGTTTCATATTTAAGAAGTAAATTATTTTTTATATACTCTCGTCATCTATCATAGCTTTTTGTGTTGAGGAAGTGAAAATAATACAACTCAATAGAAGGAAAAACAACCTTGAAGTAACATGTTTACCAACACTCTATTTTTCCTATTTTAGTCACTATGTTCAAATGAATATTCCAAGCAAGTGGTGATGAGTTTTAAAAACCCACAAGAGCTTTTTGTTTTGAACAAGATTATTTGAAGAATCCGCTTTCATATTT
The DNA here is from genome assembly GCA_000404065.3 of Pinus taeda. Lineage (NCBI taxonomy): Eukaryota > Viridiplantae > Streptophyta > Pinopsida > Pinales > Pinaceae > Pinus > Pinus taeda. The sequence goes on along the minus strand of APFE030718730.1, from coordinate 18,229 downwards.
TACCGATACCTCATGGTTTGGAAACCACAAAGGAATGTTTGAGGCCTAGTTTACAAATTTTGTAATTCTATATTTTCCTATTTTAGTGATTGTTTGCAAAAACATTTTCCGAACAGATGGAGATGAATTTTGAAGAACTACAATAGGTTTTCGGATCTAACGGATCCATTAAGAAAAACCTCCATCCATTTTCTAATAGGTGTCAAGGTGTGCAATATCTGAGTATACCTTTGGTCCCTATTTTTCGAAATTTAGTTTCCTATAAAAATGTTGATACAACAGTTGAAGGCCACCTCATCAAAATTGACTTAGAGAGTAGAATAAAGATGAGTTTTTAGATCCATTTATTTTCGATCTTGATGGTTATTGTAATTAATACTTTCCACAAATTGTGGATCTCAATCTCTATTGTATTTTACTATATATTCCATGAAAAATATGGAGAAAGGGTTGGTTTTTTGAAAACAAATAGTCACTATCTATATGTTTTGAAGACCTATTCATTTCGGATTTCCAAGATTGGTAGATTCTGACCAATGATATAACTATCCATGCGATAGTAGGTTATAGTATGTACTATGTCTATGTTATTTTTAGTTTCTTTTTTATAATATCATGAATATATTTGTTCTGAATGGTTGGAAAAGATTAATTGATTCAGAATTCATGTATGTTTGATGCTTTGAGTTAAGTTTTTTAGAGGTTCCCATTTTGATCCTCTAAATCTACCATAGGATTCACTGTATATGCCCTATTATAGTGGAATTTTATTCTTTTTCTTCATCCATCTAAAACAAATGGAAAATGTCTAGGATGTACTATCCATCTTGCCTTTATCAATCTTGATTAGGTAGATAGTTATCTTGATAAATGTGTATAAACCCTAGCTATTTGATTCCATCACCCAATGAGCTATTGATTTTAGGCCCAACCGAACCCTACATCAATGCAACCTATCTAAAGATCTAACCACAATGTAAAATTTAGAGAGATCCCTCTCTAGGATTGAAGGGGATAACGTTCAATCTATAAGTTGGATTGAAAAGGTTATCTTAGAAAATTATCTCCTACATCCAATAGAAAAACTTTGATAGCTAACAAAAAGTATGGCCAAAGGTGGTCCACATTGAACACTAGGTGCAGGCCAAGGGATGGGGGAATGTTGAGCTCAAAAAAATTGTCTCCCACAACCTTGGTGATGGTGTAAGGCCCTTATCAGAGTAGCCTGAGCTTTTAATGGGCTCCAGTAAGGTGTTCTTTCTACAATTGCAACCAAACTTTGTCACCCACCTAAAATGTGTGCAACACCCGATGTTGATCATGTCGCTACTTGTACTTGGGATTGGACTTTTCCAAGATTTCATGAACCTGTTGGTAGATGTGCTAGATGCATTCAATAAACTTGGTTTCTTTATCATCCTCAGAATGTACATGTGTGTATTCTATCTGTGTAGTTGCATGAGGCATGTAAACATCAATAAAACACAATGGTTAAAATCCCATACCCACTTGAAATGGATTGTGACTAGTCGAGTTATGGAGAATTATATTATAGATGCATTGTACATAGGGAAGGAGTTGTACATGTGGAGTATGTGGTGGTTGTAGTGGCTAAAACCACCCTCCAAAGTTTTTCCTTAGCTTCGTTTTGGAGCCTCCCTACCAACCTTTCACAACAACATGTCTTGCTTCGTCAAGTACACAAGATTCAATGTTTTTCTTGCAGAAAGGAAACCTATCTATTAGAGCTTGATGCATCCCCCTCATAGGCTATTTCTCTAAACTTGGTCTAGCAGCAGGTTGAGCAACTCCCTCAAGAAATTGCACAATTCTAGAGGGAAACTAGCCTTCCCTCCAGAACTTGCACAATTCAGTCTAGCAACCTACTGGGCTCTAGAATTACGTAATTATCCCAGTTAGGCTTCATCCAAAAAATTGCACAATTCTTCCCAGCAAGGCTACTCAGCCCAGGAAGTGTGCAATCCTAGGCAACAGTCAGCTACCCTGCCTATAAATTGCACAAATCTCTTGGGAAACTAGCCCAACTCCCATCCAGAAATGCGCATTTTCTCCCAGCAGTTGAGCAGACTCTTGCATGTGTAGTTGAGTTAACGGTTCCCTCTGGGACCGAGAAAAACTAATTTTCATGCTTGGACTAATCCTCCTAAGGCAAAATGCAAACGAATCCCTTGATTCAGGGATCTATTTTTAGCAGTTGGAGGTTACATGCAAGGATCATCTCAGAAACTTGCCACTAAGTGTTGCTTTTCCTAGATTTGTGGCATGCACATCACAACCTCGATCTTATGAAAACTCATCAACTGGGCGTTGCATATCTTATTCATCACATCCACCTAGTATTTTTGGCATCCCACATTGCATCTAGGAGTAGTTGGCACATTCAGCTCAATTGTCTTGGGGTAAGCTCGATGTTCATGACTTGCACTACGTTTCTGTTACTTTTTGTGTTTCACTTTGTGTGAGTGATGTATGCTTGACTTTAGTGAGTGCTTGCTGTATTTTACATGCATACTAGCTTGTTCTAGCATCGTTTCAATTTTTTGTTTGCTTCTCACTATTGTCGCATGCATGGAACTATTTTTGCATGGACGGTTGTCACTGTGGCGACTCGCTTCACACACTTGCATGCTTTCTCATTTCCTGAATCCTACACTTGTTGTTTGCATGAATGATCATTCACACTTTTTTGCACTCATCTTCTCATGCATTCACACTTCTCATATTTTTAGTCACCCGTTGGCTAGATTGGGCTGCCTTGGCCCAGACCATGCCTTGCTTGGTTAGCACTGCACATTTCCGGAAGTGAAGGCTCTGCCTTCCCTCTGAAATTGTGAAAATCTAGCCAGACACTGACTTCCAGGCTTGCATTACGCAATTCAGCTGCACCCAAGAAGACCATGCACATGTTAGTAGATGAGTTGGATGGAGGAGCCACACCAATGCATCGGGATGCAATGGAGGCAAGATTTTAGCTCAACAAGATGTCACCATGGAGTGCATGCACACCATCATAGACAACCAAGCTTGGAATCAACTCACCACCTTCACGATCATAAGCATGTCAAAGAGTCGGTCTCATCACAATGAACCGAGTGTCAGTGATGTCTTGCATGGCTTTCTCAAGCCACTTTGTCTCACATGGGCACATGTGCATTGTAATGTAACGTCTTGTCAGGTGGAAGTTCAAGTGTTGATAGTTTGATGTAATAGTCATAGAGTAGATGAAGAGTCATGAGGATAGATGAATTGTCACAAAGGGGAATGTCAAAGGTCACCCCTCCCTTTGCTATAAATAGAACCTCATAAATAATTTTAAAGGCTTTTGGTTAGCCAAGCTTCCAATAAGACTATCTTAGAGAGATATTGGACAATATTGTAACATGCCTTGGCTTCCCCAATGCGTAGAGCTAGTATATCTCTTTGGAGGAGCAGGTAGTTGTGGTTGTAATGTTCCGCTATCGAAACTAGTGGTTGGACATGGATGTATAGTATGAATGGAACTTACACTTCTTAATATAACAGAGCCAACATGTTTCATGCATATGTCATATTGTATTCCAACTATCTTGTTTACTCTAAATGGTATACGTATCTGTTTACTTACACATGTATGTATGGACTATTCTTTATAGGTATGTATGAATCTTACTAAAATATGTTGATTTCATTATGGGATTTTTGAGGTCTAAAATGGGCCTCCTAAGGAAATTATAAAATAATAGTGGAAATAATAAAAATATTAGATGACATCATCAAATTTTAGAGGGAAAAAAGAGAAAACTATTTTTCAACTCGTAATTTCAACTTATATCCCTATGGGTTTACTCAAATTTGGAGCATAAGAACTTGTTGGATGAATAATTTGATTTCTCATCCAAGGAGTACCCATGTTGCATACTTTTGATGGACCTTGCTACATGAAGAATGAGAAATACATGAAAAACGTTATTGCAATCACGTTTTTTCATGTATTTCTCATTTTTCATGTAGCAAGGTCCATAGAAAGTATGTAACATGGGTACTCTTTGGATTAGGAATTAAATTTTGCGTCCAATGAGTACTCCCACTCAAAATTTGAGTAAAACCTTAGGGAGATAAGTTGAGCATATGAGTTGAAAAAGTAGTTTTATTATTTTATTATTTTTTAATCATTTTACTTTTTAACTCCAAAAAAGGTGAATCATCCCCCATGGTTAACATCATCATCTTGAATGCTATTGGTTCTTATAAAGTTTATTTTGGTTGTACATTTTTCTTAGGAGGCCCATTTTAGAGCTCAAAATTCCCCTAATGGTTTAACCATCACTTTGGATTGTTAGCTAACTTGCTTTCCAGTTTGTGATGTATCTTCGCTCGTGTGTTCCCTTCCAAGCCACATGCTATCACAGTTTTCCAAGGGTCGCACTCACCCAACTCTCCATGTGTTAGAATCGTTCATGCACCTTCCTTGTCTTACTATACCTATCACACCCTCGCTACCAACAGGGACATCTTACTTGCCTCTATGCAAAATCGCAGTCAAGGCATTACCGTACGACCCACTATTGGGACTCCTACACCAAACCATCTAAGGTCCAATTGAGACTTCTTACTGGGAAGATCCCCTAACATGTTGGCAGGTCTAGCACCATCAACATTTCTGGTGCTAGAAGGAGGGCTAGATGACAAGCTAGGTCATCTCATCCTGTTTTGAACTTTCGCATATCTCTCATGGATTCTTGCACTCTTCTCCCTTTGTGATGTTTTTCGAATCACAAAGATGTCACCATCATGAGGGAGCTCTTTGATCTCTTGTCCACTTACACGTATGATGGTTGTTGAGCACTGGAGAAGGTATGTTATTTTCATTTATTTTGGTATCTTTTCTTCAAAACTCACAACCTTTCCACATCATGAGCTAGGCATATGAAAAAAGAATATGATAAAATCTAGAAGATTTACATGTAATGTGAAATAACTAATAATTACCCTTTTTCTATGCAGAAAGAGGAGAAAATGGAAGACTGTCATCCTAAAGGAAAGAACGAGACCAAGTTAACATTTGTCCCTTTGGTAGGGAACCACGTTCAAACAAGGCAATCCAAATTGGAGTGTAGCAGCCAAAAAAAGGAAAAGGAGATCTCCAATCGACGCAAAATAACAAGAGGATAAGTGCAAACTAACAGCTTGGTGAATCCCTCAGGATCCTTTGATCCTGAGGGATCGCTATCTTAACAATCCTCTACATTGTTGATATCGTTGCTCGACTGTTATAAGAAAGGGTAGCAATGTTAGATTGGGGGGAGAGAACAATTGTTATTTTTATGAAATTCTTCTTGGTACTTGAACTTTGATCATCGAATCTCTTTGAAGAGTGATTCGCTGTAACTCTGTTTAATGTTTAATATATAAATCTGGTTGTTGTTCTATCGTTGATTCTAGAGTAGCCTTAAGCAGTGAGTCCCTGGAGGCTAAGCCGGGATCACTTGCTCCTATACCATATTTCTGATCCATGTGTGGCTTGATTTCTTTCATTTACTCTATTCAATAATCTGACGTGCTTTACTATTTTACATATCCACTATGTTATATATACTTGACTAAATACTATTTTTATCTGCAACAGGGATGCTTTGTTATCATTCTAACTTTGTATCACGTTGTTGTTCCTTTTGACAATTGATATAACGCTGCTGTTTCTTACAGATTGCCATTCGATTACAGATTAACCACGCTGTATGTTCCTAAATCGATACTACTGGATGGTTTATTATTAAATTGTGATTGTTGTCCATTCGGGATTGCCGTTCCGTTGTGATTGCAGTTGCTATTACTTTATAGATGTGATTCATGTGTATTGTATCGAAGCTCAGATTACTGTTCCTTTTAATGTTAGGTGTGTCGCGTGTTTAACTTGGGTTGCTGTATATTCATATTTAAGTTCTGCTCTATACTTTATTTATGATAGTCCATTGTTCCATTTTTGTTTGCTGTTCAATTCAAAGGCTGTTACTTAATTCCTGTAGATTATAATTATTGTTGCATCCGTTTCCGTAGGTTAAGGTTTTGCTATTCAATCCTATTTATAAAGATAGTTTCTATTCCATTTCTTGTCATTTGAAGATTATCATTGCTTTGGTGTGCAGAAGGTCTGAGATTGTAGTGAACATTGACATACGCTTTCTAGTTCCCAGTTTGATGATCCTTTCTTTGAGTGCCTTCTTGATTGCATCAGTTTATAGAGGGAAGAGTTACTGTTACTATACCCTTGACTGATAAATTGTTGTAGCTTTCTGAACGCATGATTTGAGTCTTAGGTTTCTTTTTTATTTCATTCCAAGCATCCGTTTACTCTTGTATTGAGAGCACTATACTACTAGCATTACTCTGACAAATGACCGCCTCAAACTGAGTACACTCTTTGAAATAACAAATCATTCCTAGATTGACAATTAATGTAGGGTAAATAGAGGTGAAAAAGACCCTTTTTACTGCTCGACATTTTGGTGCCGTTGCTAGGGAAGAGTGTAGCCATTTGTTTCTTTTCCTGAGTACTATAAGAACCTGCTAGGAGAGAATTGGGTTTTAAAAACGGAAGGTAAGAACCTACGTATGGAGCATGTAATAGTCCTGCTCCCTTGCCCGCTTTCCTACAGATTGGTTACTATTTTTTTGGGTAGAAATTAGCATTTGATTTGTGTGCATGACTAAGCAGAAAAAGCCTGAAAAAAATCCTAAACCTCTACCCAAGCCTAATAAAGCTAAGGGGCCGGTGACCCTTGGACGATCAACCTTTATAGACGAAATCCTTAAGAAAGCAGAATCTTAGCCTTTAATAGGACCTAGAAAAGTTACTTCTAGACAACCTACTAGTTCCCTTCAGGACACAGGATCACCATCTGTAGCCTTTGCTAAGGTGCATAGTCACACCAAAGAGCAATATTTTCAAGAAATTGAGAATTCTAGCCCAAAATCATTGCAAGAAGGGAACCTTAGCAACCTCTGTGAAGGGAGAGGAGAAACTGGGGAAATTGAAGAACCAAGATCTCCTCTTGGGATAATTCCGCCATTAAGTAGCCCAGATAAGGAAAGTGCTGCAAAAATCATCCATAACGAAGTTGAAGAACCTCAAGAGCCAAAATCCCCCCAGGAACTCTCATCATCCCAGATATAGAAAGTGCTATTAAGGCCATTCCTGTTGAAGCCAACCCCCTTTGTTAGACTAAGAATACCCTCCTAGACATCCTAGAAGATTATTGGCACATATTTGACCAAATGGCCCAAAACTAGCCAAACACTCAAACTTCTACATTGCAATATCCCATTGTGGACACTACAGCTAATGCTCCTATGAAAGCAATTCCTCTCCAGCATATCCCTACATTTCATGGCCTTACATCAGAAGATCCGGATTCATTTTTGTTTGAATTTGATATACTGTGTAGAGCTTATGACTATACCACCGACCCTAGAAATTGAAATTATTTCCCTCTACATTAAAAGGGGCTGCTTTAAGATGGTTTATGGAGTTGGGTGGTGGTGTTATAAATAACTGGGATCAAATGAAAGAGTCTTTTCTAAAAAAATATGAGGATTGTTGCAGGTCTAGAGAGTTAAAAGATGAAATATTTGAGATGGCAGCTAGACCAAATGAAACATTAGAAGAATATGTTGAGCGTTTTCAGTATAATATTCAAAGATCTCCTTATGCATCATTACCCTTACCTGATAATGTATTAAAAACAAAATTAATTAGAGGAATGAAGGAACAATGGATTGAGACACTAAATATTATGGGAAAAGGAGATATTTATCAGGAAAATTTTGCTGACATTATTAATTTATGTATCAAGAGTTCAAGAGGCAGCACAAGACTAAAACCAGCAGAACATGATCGGTTTGCAAGAGATAACAGAATTTCTTCAGAAGGAGTAACTCACGCAGAAATTGGAAATTTATTATAAAATTTCAAACCGACATATTAGGGACTCTGACAAAGCAATTTGATATTATGCAGGGCAAGTAGAAACAAGTAGAGGCAGAATAAAATTTGGCAATCTTCTGTACCAGGTGAAAAAAGAAACATAGCCACAAAGAATGTCTGTTAGATGTGGTTCAATTTTGTGCCATTTGCAAAAAAGACCATTCTATAGAGAGCTGTCCCTCACTTCTTGGATTGAAAGCAGTTTATAAGGAAGCGGAAGAAGAGCCAGAACCAATGTACCTACTTAATCAACGCTATCAATGGCAACCACAACAATCAGGTATGTTCTCTGATCTAGCTTCTTCTTTTTAGCCTCCATAATATCGTGCTCAACAATATAATACTATGTGGCAAAATCAACCTCCATTCTCAAATTGATCACAACAACCATTTCTTTCATCATCACCTTGGCCGAATCAAGCAAGTTAACCCAATTGTCTAGATTTTCCTTATGCCCCACCATATTGGCAAAACAATTTATATCTAGCGCATTGGTCTCCTCCTACTTTACAGAGTCAAGCCTGGTAGACAAACTGGAAAAGACCGATGAATTAGCCAGTAGGAACCATTCCGCTCCCTCAACCTACACTGCCGGGATTACAACAAAACCCCCAATCTAACTTAAGACCGCAACTCCCAACCCAACCCAACCCTAATCCGAATAACAGACCGGTCCAATCCATTCAAATAATTGAAACACCAGAGATAGAAACCGATCTAAGGGAGTGTAATGACCTTCAATTAAGATCTGGGCGCATCATTGAAATAGAGGGAGATAAAACCACTCAAGTTGAAAATCAGTTACCTATAGAACAACCATTGCAAGAAGAGGATGTGATCATATAGCAAACTCATAATCAAGTAATCACATCTTCTCCTCCATTCCCAAAATGATTAATTATACCTCGGCCTATACAACATCTTGATTTTGACATTCTGGGAGAACTTAAAAATCTGTATATAAAAATTCCACTCCTCCAAGCCATCCAAGGCATCCAAATATATTCAAAGACCATCAAAGAGCTATGTATAAAAAAACCAAGGAGGAGAATAACAAATAACCCAACAGTCCAAGTAGTTGGCACCCTATCTGACCTATTATCAGGAAAAGAAACACCCGTTAAATATGAAGACCCAAGAAATCCAATAGTAACAGTACAAATGAATGGGCAAACTTTTGCAAATTCCTTAGTTTATTTAGGGGCTGCAATTAATATCTTAACAACCACCACTTGTCAAAAACTAGGCATTACATCAGTAGAACCAACCTCCAATTTATTAGATTTGGTTGACCGATCTAGGGTTAGGCCAGAAGGCACACTACATGATGTCATGGTATCCGTTGATTCCTGCGAGTATCCTGCTGACTTTCTGATAATAAACCCCAAAAACCGACTTGATGGACATCCATTGATTTTAGGCAGACCTTGGCTTGCAACTGCTGACACTTATATTAGCTGTCGACAAGGTAGTATGACCATAACTAGAGGGGCTAATATCAAGAATCTAGCCTTGTATCCTCCAACCCAGCCAAGTGTCACAATAATGAAAACTAACCAACATCATGTATTATACCTCATCGAAAATATTAGATCCCCATTAACCATAGAAGATGCCCTCGATTTCAAAGATCAAACAAAGGATGATGTAATTAACAACTTTCTTAGCCAGACTGAATTTAGATCCCACATACAATGTCATATGATAGAAGTAGCATTTGATAATGAATTAGAAGAAGATCCTCTCAAAGACACTCACGATCAAACAATACCTACTGCCTCTATATCAAATAGAAAAACTGTAGAAATTGAGCCAGGAAAAACTTTAAACATTAATGGCAACTTGACTCCAGAACAAGAACACAATCTAATCCAACTACTGAGAAAATACAAAGAAGCATTTCCATGGAATTATCCTAACATGAAAGGAATTGATCCCCAGTTATGTACGCACCAAATTTACATAGAAAAGGATGCAAGACCTATTCGCCAACCACAAAGGAGACTTAACCCTCACCTAAAAGACATTGTAAAAGCTAAACTTCGAAAATTTTTAGATGTGAACTTTATTTACTCTATCTCTGATAGCAAATGGGTCTCTCCACTTGTAGTGGTACCAAAGAAGAATGGAAAGTGGAGGATTTGTGTAAATTATAGAGAGTTAAATAAAGCAACACAAAAAGACCACTTTCCCCTTCCATTCATTGACCAGGTATTAGATATGTTAGCAAGAAAGAAATTCTTTTCTTTCTTGAATGGCTTCAGTGGATACAATCAGATTCAAATTGCCCCTGAAGATCAAGAAAAAACTACTTTTACCTGTCCTTGAGGAACATTTGCCTACAGAGTTTTACCTTTTGGCCTATGCAATGCCCTTGCTACATTTCAAAGGGCTATCCTCAACATCTTTTTAGATTTATAAATAAAGGGCTCGAAGTATATATGGATGATTTTACACCATACGGAGATAATTGCGACCCAGCATTGGACACACTAGAAAAAGTGCTGCAGCGATGCATTGCCAACAGGCTCTGTCTCAGCCATGAAAAATGCTATATGATGATGACTGAAGGACTTATTTTAGGCCATTATATTTCAGCAACTAGAATATAGGTAGATCCGTTCAAAATTCAAATAATATTGTTAATACCTACTCCTACCACTCAGACAGAGGTATGTAGTTTTCTTGGATTTTCTGGTTATTATAGAAGATTTATAGAACATTTTCCTCATATTGTTGCACCTTTATATGCACTGATAGGGAATGTTGACTTTGTTTGGACAGAAAAATTTGATCGCGCTTTTGAGAATCTAAAAAATCTTGTGTCAATAGCCCCAGTACTTCGAGGACCAAATTGGGACCTGCCATTTAAAATTTCATCAGATGCTTCAAACACACCTATTGGAGTAGTCCTTGTGCAGGAAGAAGATAAAAAACCATATGCAATTTATTATATTAGCAAAAATTTGTCTGCTGAATTGAACTATACTGTGACTGAAAAGGAATTTTTAGCTGTAATACATGCCGTCAATAAATTTAGGCATTATATCACTGGATATCCTGTTATTTTATATATAAATCACTCTGCCATAAAATATTTAGCAGATAAACCAATCACAAACGGTAGAGTAACCAGATGGTTGATTTTATTGCAAGAATTCAATATCACAATAAAGGACTGACTGGGAAAAGAAAATCTTGTAGCTGATTTTCTCTTAAGAATGCCAAAACCAGTGGATGCAACAGCGATCGAAGATCAATTTCCAGATGAACATTTGTTCGTTGTTATGGTTAAAACACCCTGGTATGCTGATGTTGCAAATTATTTAGTAGTAGGAAAGTTACCTAAACATCTGACCCCCAATGAACGAAAGCAGATTGTCCAGCGTAGTACTTGATTTTCTTGGATTGGGGGCTACCTGTTTCATACAAGGGTAGATATGCACATCGGGAGATGCGTCCGTGAAGATGAAATTTTTGACATCTTGAAAGCTTGTCATGAAGAACCATGTGGCAGACACTTCGCAGATCGGAGAACTGGTCACAAGGTGCTACAAATAGGGTATTATTGGCCCACGATCTTCAAAGATGCAAAGAAGTTCGTTCAAGCTTGTGATAGCTACCAAAGAGCAAGACGCTCTGGATAGGCTGATGAAATGCCCCTAAACCCACAACTAGTTATTGAACCATTTGAACAATGGGTGCTTTATTTTGTTGATCTAATTAACCCATCATCAAATTAGAAAACATATATTCTGGTGGCAATAGAATATGTCACCAAATGGGTTGAAGTAGAGGCATTGCCAAGAGCTACAAAGGATTCTGTCATACAGTTCCTGTTCCACATATTTGTGTGATAAGGCCTCCCAAGAGATATAATCATGGATGGAGGACCTCAGTTTGCTGGTAATAAAATTGCTGCCACACTAAAAAACTATCATAAATCACTACTCCATACCACCCACAAGCAAATGGTCAAGTGGAAAGCACGCACAAAATAATAGAAGCAACACTGACAAAAACCATTGCGTCACACAGACGCGATTGGGCTACAAGACTACCAAAAACATTGTGGGCATACAGAACAACATGGAGAAGTACTACCAATTATTCACCATACTAGCTAGTATTTGGAAAGGAACCCATCTTTCTGATAGAATTTGAAATACAGACATTACGAAGAGCACAAGAGGTCAGTCAAGATTTAGACGAGGCCCAGATTAATAGATTACAGTAGATCAATGAGCTAGATGAAATCAAGCTCTCTGCCCTTCATCATACTGTGTTAATCCAACAATAGCGAGCCAAATGGCACAACGCCCTCATTAAAAACAAAGTCTTCCGTGAAGGAGATTGGGTGCTCCTATACAATTCCAAGTTCCAGGATTTTTTGGGGAAACTTCAGACTCGCTAGCTGGGACCATATGAAATCCAGAAGGTACATGATAATGGCACCATGACTCTAACCACCATTGATGGATCCAGACATACCTTTAAGGCAAACAACCACCGCGTTTGATTATATCGCAAACCAGTTACTTGGGAATCCTTCTACCAACAACTCTGTGAAGACTCTGACATGCAGATTCTGGTTGAGGAAGAGAAATCTTCCTCACCTTTGGTTCATTAAGTAATTCGATTACTCTTACACATTGTACATAATTATTTTGTTTTGTATATATTTTTTCAGTTGTATAACATTTGCACTTTACTGTTCCTTTCGAAAGGAACAACATTCTCACCATTTTGCTGTTCCTTTTTCAAGGAATGACACTTCTACACTTTGTTGTTCCTTTCGAAAGGAACAACATTTTCACCATTTTGTTGTTCCTTTTTCAAGGAACAACACTTTTACACTCTGCTATTCCTTTCAAAAGGAACATCATTTCCACCGTTTTGTTGTTCCTCTTCGGAAGGAAAAACACATGCATTTTTTGTTCCTTTTCCCAAAGGAACAACATTTCTCGTTTTCTGTTGTTCCTTTTTTCCGAAGGAATGGCGCATTCTTGTTTTCTGCTATTCCTTTTTCCGAAGGAATAGCATTTTCATTTTCTGTTGTTCTTTTCTTGAAGGAACAACATTTTTGTTTCTGCTGTTCCTTTTTTCTGAAGGAATGACGCATTTTCATTTTCTGCTGTTCCTTTTTCCGAAGGAACAACATTTTCGTTTTCTATTGTTCCTTTTCCTGAAGGAACAACATTTTTGTTCCGCTATTCCTTTTTCCAAAGGAACGACACATTTTCATTTTCTACTGTTCCTTTCTCCGAAGAAATAGCACTTGCATTTTCCACTGTTCCTTTTTTGAAAAGCATAGCATTTTTGCATTGTTTTGCTTGCGCTTGTTTTCATTGCTGATATTCTTCTTAGTGCACAACAGGTTCAAGTTTTTCTTTCTTTTTGCTTGTGATTTTGTACATGGAACTTGTTTTATCTTTTTCTTTTTTGTGTGTTTTATCATTTGGATCACTTTTGAAACACAACTATACACTTATGCAATGAATATGAGAATTGGAAGATACTGAAATCAACAAATTACATAAAAATCGCTATCTTTACAAGAATTTGCTCTGAATTGATAAGAGAAAAGAGGAAAGGACACAACTATTGATCATCTTGCTATCATTGTTCTACTAATACCAATATGATTGGTTATCTTTATCATGATGGTTCCTTCTAAAATCCCATAATCCTCTTTGATCATTATTAAGGAATAAGAACGAAGGGCATATTTTTCTATTGAGATGTTAAGACTTCTTCCACCATCCCTACTCTTAAGGAGTTCTAAACCACCCTTTGTGTATAAATAAGGAAAGTACTTTATAAAAAGAGAAAAAAATAATAAAAAGAAAAATGTTTATATAATTTGCTAACATGGTTTGTCAATGAAGGATAGGGGGTCTCATTGGGAGCCAGCCTACCATGATCATAAGGAAGAAAGTGAAGTGGCATTCCCATTATCGCCACCACACCAGGGATATGATCCAAAAGGCACATCAGAAAAAATAAAAAGTCCTTGGAACAAGAGGTCTCATCACGAGTTGGCTTGCCCACCTTTCACTTCTTCCTAGTGAATGGCATTATGATTTATCTGGTTACTAAGCCAGCATAATGGCCTCCATTATGACATTCCACAACACTTTCCTAAGCATACACAAAGGATCATGGTTCCATGGGTGAAATAAACAACTTTGTCAAGGTTATGGACACCTGTGGGAAACAGAGCTCTGTTGATGGTATTGAGGTCACATTCTTTATACACCAATAGTAGTTATGAATCCCTTCTTCTACCTTTGTAATGGATCAAATAAGATTATGAACATGATTCCTTTGAACCTTTAATACATGAAATCTATTACAATCAATCATGACGGAAAAAGTTAATCATGACTGCACTGAACTTTTTGTGCACGTCAGCAACAGAGCAGCTGGGAAGAACTAATTTTTATAATAGATGGGGGACTGGCTTTTCCAGCCCCGAAACAAAAGCATACTGCAAGTACATCGAATAGACCATTGAAAAAGAGGAAATCCGTCAGATTGGCATGGATCAGAGGGAGGCTAGAAAATTCCCAAGGGAACACCAGTCAACCAGTGGAGAGAGATGATTCAAGGGACAAGCAATCCCCGCAATTGAAAGGAGGAGAGAATGAAAAAGAGTTGAATGATGAGGGAGAAACAGAGGAAGAGATCGAACAATCTAGTCAGGCTTAAGAAGAAACATAGCAACATGAGGAAAGCTCGTTGCAAAATCTATTGCGAGAGGATGAATTGGCCAAGATTCTGGCCAACATGGGAGAGTATACTCAACCTCTCAGCCCACTAAACCTCCACACTAAAGAAGAGCCACAGGAGCACTTTGTTCATGATAAGAGCGCATCTGAAGAGTTATGCGACGAGGAAGAAGAAGAAGAGAATCACTCCGGCCATGATGAAAGTGCATCTGGAGAGAAAAATGATGAGGATGAAGAAGAGGAACAATTTGTTCCAAGTCTGAATACACCGAAGAATTTTATGAAGAAGAAACAGGGGAAGAAGAAGTTACCCAAGAGATCGTAGAGCAAGCTAGGGTTTCTACCCCCGAACAACCCGATCAACAGAATACTGAGGAAGCACCCCAAGAGAACCCGACATATTAGGGACAAAGAAGGATGGTGAAAGGAAGAAGAAAGAGTCACAAAGATAACCCATAGGCTAGATGTAGTTATCAAATAAATGGATACCTTATGCTCTTTGTACATTGATGTCCTAGCATGTAGAGCGCCTGCTAATAATTATGCTTTGTTTTTAATGGAAATATATTTGCAATTGAAAATTAAGGGTGTCAAAGCAGGAACCCCTATAGAAATAAACACTATTGATGATTTCATAAGTTGTTGTAAGCACTATGGGGTAAAGGTTCATAGATTATTATGTGAGTTCTATTTGCATAACCTTGTGTTAGATCAAGAAACAGAGAAGAATCCCAGCCCTTTCATTGGGGATATCCAACTGCAGGCATTTATTTCGTTTGGATTTAATCAAATAAAATGGCTTAAAGCCTATAATTCCTTCCAAAGAAAAGAAAACAAATTAGACTTATGGGTAAGAGCTGAGCCTAGAGATCCATTGTAGTTATGGAATAACCATAGGAACCTAATGAACACTCCGGGCGTGATTGAAGCATTAGGACCCATTCATACAACAATCAATCAGCAAGGGATAGAATACTTTTTTTTACCATCAAAGACCTTGCCATTGTAGCTGCTAGATTTCAATATCAAACTTCTAATCCGAATATAAAACACAAGGAACCATTTAATTATGAGAAATTTAAGTTAGATGCTGATCGCTTGGGCCTCTATGGTGATCTTATTTTGAGGGAAGGGCCATCTTGGTTAGGTTGTAGGTTTCGAAGTCTGGTCATTTGGCATCCTGCACCAGGATACCAAGCCTTATACGAAATGGCTGAGGGCCAGGCAGGACATCTTTTTTAGCACCTAGCTAGGCATCATGGCTGTAGACCTTCTCATGAGATCTTGTCTCCAGCCTACTCTCTCACCGCCTTGCATGTCAACTACAATGTTTTCATGAGGCCATGAAAAAGGGTAAGCAGGGGGGTGTGTTGAGCACTGGAGAAGGTATGTTATTTTCATTTACTTTGTTATATTTTCTTCAAAACTCACAACCTTCTCACATCATGAGCTAGGCATATGACAAAAGAATATGATAAAATATAGAAGATTTACATGTAATGTGAAATAACTAATATTTACCATTTTTCTATGCAGAAAGAGGAGAAAATGGAAGACTATCATCCCAAAGGAAAGAATGAGGCCAAGTTAACTGCTATCCCTTTGGTAGGGAACCACGTTCAAACAAGGCGATCCAAATTGGAGCGTAACAGCCAGAAAAAGGAAAAGGAGATCTCCAATTGGCACAAAAGAACAATAGGATAACTGCAAACTAACAACTTGGTGAATCCCTTGGGATCCTTTGATCCTGAGGGATCACTATCTTAACAATCCTCTGCATTGTTTATATCGCCGCTCGGCTGTTATAAGAAAGTGTAGCACTGTTAGGTTGGGGGGAGAGAACAATTGTAATTTTTATGAAACTCTGGTACTTGAACTTTGATCATCGACTCTCTTTGAAGAGCGATTCACTGTAACTTTGTTTAATGTTTTGTTGGCATTATGAAATAGGTTTGGCTCTATGACATAGGTGTTGTCCTTGATGGCAACTCACTCAAATGCCAGATCACAGTTCAAGCTCTTAGAATGTAAGAAAATGAGGTATATGCAAGTTCCTCGTAACAAAGTCGCGTATACACGCGGGTTTACTGATCAAAAGGCGCATATACGTATGCACACACTTTCATGCAAAGAAAAGCACGTACATGTGGGAAAACTTATGTTTGGTCCATGGTATTTAGTCCGACATATTTGAACCTATGGTTTTGGTCCTTGGTATGGCATCCAAAGTGTTGAACCCAGGTATTGGCTCCCTAGTATTGGATGAATATGGTTTTGGACCATGGTTTGAGAAAGGCCTAAGATTATAAAAGGGGAAGGAGATCATTTGACAAGGGTATTGACTTAAGCATTGAATATCTTATGAAGAGCAAGATCTAAAATACTAGTCGTTGGGTTATGGTGCATAACTAGATCTGAATCAAGGGGGAACCTGAGTGCAAGGAGAAGGATAAGTTCTATTGATGGGTCAAGATCTTAAGGCTTGAAGAGAAGTATCTTTGTGTAATTTTGATCTGTTATATTTGGCGCATGACTTGATCTGTTAATATGATAATTTGGGTATAACTGATGTCTGAATAAGTGAAAAGGGAAATTATCTTTTATAGATCTGTACGCAAGTTCGGTGCAACAGAGGCACGTATACACGTTGGTTCACTAACTTAAAACAACGTATACGTTGGTTGGCCTTGATACATAAGTGTATGGATGTAGGTTCTACATATTGAAGTAGCGTACATCTCATGAAATATGTTTTAGCTACTTCTATTTATTGCCGCAGTGTTCTGGGTTTAGAATTGGTGTCAGGTTACTATTACTGTTTTCTGGTTACAACATTTTGAGAAGTGATTGGTTGATTCAGTATTGGTTTGTACAAAGGAGAATGGTTGATGAAGATATACTTGATGTTTGATTGATGTTACTCATGGATTCAATCTGAAAATTTATGAAATGTGATCCCTGGAAGAAAATAGAAGGTTGTAGCCTTCTATAGGTCAGCACCTACGTACTAGTACCTCAGCTAGTACAAGAGCTAAGGGGGTTGTAGCTCCCTTCTAGGAGAAGCTGGAGAAGGAGAGAAGGTTGTAGCCTTTTGCTGGTAGCAGCCTGCGTACTGGTATAAGACTGCACCAGTACAGAAACATTGTAAAAAGAAGTTTCTAATTAAAAGAAGACATAGACGAATTGTAGCAGGTGGTTTTCACCCACATTGGGTTTCCACCTTACATGTTGGTGTCCATGTGTATTGCCTATGTGTGTTGATTTTTTGTGCTTTACTGCTCCTGTTTACTGGTAATAATGTTCTGATGCACTCATTAAGAAGCAACTAACTGAATTATAAGTTTACTGGATATACGCTTGTTGCATCACACACAGTTGCGTATACACACGGTTTTCTTTTACTGAAGTAGTGTATATGAATCTGAATATGGAAATGAAAAGGTTTTATTGATTTGATAATATTGATTCACCCCCCCTCTCAGTATTATTTCCAACAATTGGTATCAGAGCAGGT
>APFE030718728.1:34355-112539 GCA_000404065.3 Pinus taeda | reverse complement strand
GACTACCAGCTTGATTTTTCATTATGTTCCTTTCAATGTTACAATACATATTTATACATGTTGAAGCATCCAATACCATGGACTGAAAACCATCACGTCCAATACCATGGACTGAAAAAACCATCGCGTCCAAAAAACATGTGCGAAAATCATGCACAAAACCATAGGTGGGTCCGCCCAATCTAACATAGGGTCCAAAACCAAAATTTTCCGAGGCGCTGCCCCAGACCCCATAAAGTGGGGTTACGGGTACCCCTCAAACCCCCTGTTAACTATGTGGAAAGAATATAACACAACCCAACAAAGGTCAAGATTTTGGAAAGGCAATTTGATTCTATTCAATATCAACACATTTCCAGAAACTTAAACAATTTAACTAATTCATTAGCAAATTATGTGTTAGATAGACATTTGTGGCATTAATAAAAAAAAAAACATTTCATCAATGTTTGCATCAGGATCATATAACTTAACCAAAATAAAGCCCCGAAAATCAAAAATATATATAGTTGTTTCTAGTTTGTGCATAGTGTTCTGTGTCCAGGACAAAATTGGTCATATGACCCGAAAACTCAAAAAAGCAAGGGGGCACCCTAGACTAATGGTGTTGGTGATAACAAGTCACCGCCTGTGCAATCATGCGTAAGATCCTAGTCCACCGACTTGGCATGACAGTAGTATGGTGTTGTAATCTTAGAGGTAACTCGCTGGTCCTCACATCCTGAATACCAAGGGTGAGACCCTCGATCTGATCCTGCAATACTGTAAGGGACTCGGCTACATCCAGATTGCGAAGGATAGCCCTCCTTACAGCCTCTCCTGCTGGAACGACAGCTGCTACTCTCAAGCGCACTGTTGGTCGCACTAGTCAGATATCTACGCGGGCACATGAGTTTTGATTAGTCTTGATAAACATTTAAAAAGCACAAGAAAATTATAAAAACAATAAACAAAGATATGGTCAGATATTTTTACCTATGACACCCCACTGCTCACCATCCGACAGCACCAAATCTGGGTCACCCCAGAAATCCATCCCGGCATATGGATGCTCAATATAAACCATTTATTGACAGTTGAACCACTCGAAGAAGGAATTAGAGAATGAAACCTGTAATTGACCAGCATGTTTAGCCATAAGGTCAACCCATCTCTACATTCCTGGCTCAGCCGGTGGTTGCAGGCCAAGTGAAATGTATTGTGGCTACATCAGTGGCATCTTCTCCAAGGCGAAAGCGGTCAGAATAGAACCATAACCAAAGTTTTTGGATCTTCCGTTTTTTTACCTTGGTACACTGTTCTTTTATCACCGAGAGTACTGCATCACACCAGTTGAATACCTTTGGTTCAAGGCATTCCAGGGCGTACTGCATATATGACCTGTTGGCCAAGTGAAGGGCCGCACTACTAGCCAATCTAGCAAAGGTAAATAAGATAGTCCTCAAGGACTGGTAGTGACGTCTCTAATACTAATCTTGTTGTCCCTGTTCAGCTGAGATCCATCTCTACAGTATCGACAACTATAATCCCTCACGGATTTGCCCCCACAAGTGGAACCTGATAGTGAGAGAGGGGCACCATGCCTCGATAAACCGGTCAAAAAGTAGATGTCCTCAATAGTCAAAGGGATGGATTTGCCTCTAATCTGGAACACTTGGTTGGTAGGATCCCATGCATCGAGGAAATATTGCAACAAGTTGATTTTTTTCCTCATGCTAGATATACGAAAGAACTTGAGCAAGCCATAGTTACGCAATGCAGTTACCATACCTAGATCATGTAAGGAAACCATGTCCTCTTCTTCATGCTTGCGTTCACACCATGTAACGACAATTTTTGCTCTGATGAATCTCTGAAAAACAAACAAGAGAAGAATTAGGATCCTGATTTGGCAAAAAAATGGCAAAATTTCCATGAAAAATCAGTGCAAGAACTTTCCTCCTTGCGCCCATCACACCCTAGCTGTGTACTGGGTGGGATGCATACTGACTGGCCAATGGCCAACCTAGTATGCATCGCACCTTTCGATGTATACTAGGTGCGATTGGGTCATAATGAATTGTTCAAACCCCAAAGGCTTAGAAAAGCAGGAAAAAATGCTTAGAATTTAGAAATGAAAGAATGCAATTGAAGAGCTCATGTTTAGCTCCTACCTAGTCCAAACGACACCAAAAATCGTCCACAAAATCCCCCGAAATCAGCTAATGAAAATTGAGGGGGAAAAGCACCTCCAAAGCTCCAACAATCCCAAATTCAAATGAAATGATAAAATGAGGGGTAGTATGACCATCAAGAGAACATAGTGTTAATGGTGAATCGAACATCTCTGACAACTGGTACGAGCAGTTTTACACGAAGTTCAAGCTCATTAAAAAATAAACCTAGCAATGAGCATATGTTCCGCCAGAGTTTAAGCTCATTAAAAAATTAACCCACCTTTGGTAAATAACTATTGTGATTGCATAATTATCAGCTTTTGAGCCTTGGTCATGTTCTTACCATCACCTCCACTATTTTTTAGCCGATCATATGCCTCCATTTGATTGTTTACCCCTTTTGAGGAACAACTGTGATGAGTGATCTACTAGCCACCTTCTTTACACTGCCATGATTAAAAAGTTCCAAACCTTACCTGGAACGAGCTACTATCCAAAATAATCACTCATTCCTCAAAAGATGAGTCTCCTTTAAGCTCTTTTCATCTAACTCGTAAAATATGAAAAGATTGCTGAGCAATTGGCCTCTCCAGCTCGTTAAAGTGATTTGAAGTGCCATCCCTCCTCTAGATTTTAATCTTTTTGGACCTGAGGGATCATTGCACAAAAATATCAAGCACTTGTCTTGTTCGGCTCATTAAAACTATTGAAAATTCATCCCTTTCGTATTATTTTATACTTTTTCAGACTTAAGGGATTATATTACGAAAAAGGATTACTGGAGCTTCCTTTCCGTCTATTTTTAGACTCTCTAAAATTGAAAAGGACCAAGTTATCCTTGTCGTTAAACTCGTTAAAATAATAGCGACAAACTTGTCCATGCAAACAAGAATGAGTTTCACTATCGCTAGGCTCGTTAAAACATAGCGACAGGTTTGCCCGAAGGGCAAATTATAGAACAAGCATATGTTATGCTCCTCAAGCTTGACAAAAATAAAGAGGTACTCGTCAATAATGACTGGGGAAAAATTGGGAAGAAAAATTGAAGAAACTTTATTAGTAGCAAGTCGCTCTTGAACATGACACTTTCACTCCATCACCATGATTGAGTTGGGTTGCATTATTTCATTCACCGGTCATATCACCATTGGTCCACCGTACCATCCATTTTTGGGGTTAATGCTACCAATCCATTTCAGTGTCACTGATATGTTCAAGAGAAGTCGCTCAGAGAATTCACCAACCCAACCTATGTCTCATCCGTTGTAATACCTTCATGCTTCATCCTTTCATGACCGCCACCCTGAACCATGTATCATCAGATCGTTTTCACCTCCAACAAAATCATTTGCTCCGTTTCGTGTCGTAGATGTGGGATTCATTAAGGCCCTCCTATGACAGGTCACTTCTCATCAACATCAGCTCATTATCCAAGAATTTGACTTAGGAACAACCCTTTCAGTACTTTGAAGCTTGCATGCCTCAATGGTAAGTCTCTCACTTCCGGTGACAGGTTTACATCAATGGCCTTCGGCCGAAAGATTTTTCATGGTGTTCGATGCCAAGTCCCATTTTCACACCACGTGAATTGTACTGCAGTACCTTGGGGATCATTATCATTATTGGTGATTCCCCTCGCGCCTGTTAACAACTTACATCATTGGATGGTAATCAGGCGATGTCTTTCCATGTTCGACTTCAGAACATCTTTTCACATGGATCGACTTGTACTTCAGGTGAAGATTGAATGAGTTTGAAGACCCTAGATCTAGTTTCATCCATCTGGGCTACGATATATTCAGGAAAATAAAAACATCAAATGTACGTCATAGTTGCACAAATAATCATCCAAGCTAAAGGATGATGGCTCTACCAGAATCATCAGTCTGCCATACAGACAGTTGTCTATCTTATGTACATGAAAATGAATTTATAAATCTGAGCATGGGAATGCCCACCTCAGCTAGATCATGAAAATATTATGAAGATAATGTATTGTATTGTATCTTATTACAGGTCACCTTCCAGTGCGGAAAAACTTCGGGTCCTCATGATAAAGCATTTCACTCAACATTAAATGATTTACGACCTCATGTTTTAGGGGGCAACTGTTATAGACATATTTGGGCACTGCAACCCAAATCTTATATGTCCATAAACTGAGGGCTTCTAAGTCCCTAAAAGTGTTGTCTCATACTGTAAAGGAACAAGGTCAGCTGATTACATCATCTCCCAGAAGTTCTCCATGAGAAACTGCTTAGAACTGGTCAAAACTAGACCATCTCACCTGCTCCATGGTCAAAGTGTGATGCATCCCACCTAATGCACACAGGGGGCGCAATGCATACTGAAAAGCCCTTCTATGGGGTGCGATGGGTGAGAGTAGACAAATGGTAGAGACAGTTTGCAAAGTGGATGATCATGGAATCTTCCAGAAACTTCTCCTGTTACACTTGCCTCTCTGAATTCTCCTAGGGATGAGTAAGAGATCATGAAATCTCCAAGTGGAATTGAGAACTATCAGAGAAATGACACTAATCAAAAACCTAGAAGCTGACTCACCCACCTGAAAACATCTATATATGGATCCCTCATCCTAGAGATCCTGAGGCTGGAATTTTGTATCTTGTAAGGAAGTGCTGTTGGTTTCTTTGTGGAACATCATAGTGTTGGGTGATCTAGCTTTTCATGAGGTGAAGAAGGGCTTTCATGCTGGGAGGATGGTGTTGGGTCAGATCAATGGGTTGTAATCCTCTCTTCTACTTTTGTAATCCTCCTTATTCTTGTATGTCTTTGAATATTGAATTGATATATGCAATTGTATGGTCAATATATATATGATCCTATATTGTTTATGATTATAGATCTCTATGCTTTGATGGTATTATGCTGCTTTGACTCTACAGGTGTTCTTTGAAGCGGGACAAGTGAGGAAGGAGGAGCAAAGATCTGTCAAAGGGGAGAGGAAATAAGCAAGGAACCAAGCAAAAGACTGAGGTTGGTACTCTCTGCTTCTGTCTCATCTATTTCTCATAAAGGAAAACACAAGTGACTTTAGTTTGTTTGTTTCTAAGATAGCTACCTGTCTTAGTGGGGCTAGCAGCTCTGAATGGACACTAGTTTTCCTGATAACAAGGTTGGTGGTAAAGAATTGGCCCTCGGCAGGATCAGGATGCAATGTGATAAATGACATATTGCACATTGCAAGGAATGCCATTTACAAAATTTTCCATGGCAAGATCAGGTTGCGATTGCAATACCACATATAGCACATTGCACAACATGGTATCCTAATAACAAGTAGCACCCCGGTTCCACTGATTGCAATTTACGATGGGGTTTTTAGATCCAATATATATTATATTGTAGTTGATAATTTCTAACGGGTCTGTCTTTATTGCTTTTCATTCATCACTTAATGTAAAGGAACAAGATTTTTTGTCGATTTAAAAAGTGTTGATTCTCTATGTTAAAGCCGTCGGATTAAGGATTAATGTGTGGTTAAGAGGTTTTTCTTTGTTTAAACAGGTTATAACTTGCATATTATTCCATGTCCAAGATCCTCGATGTGGAAAATCTACCCACCTGCTATACTTGTCATTTGTTAGGAACTACTGGGATTGAGGAGTTAGCCAATCCAACATATATAATGGACTGCCCGCACAGGAAAAAATAGGAGGTTGGCATGATAGTTTAGAACACATTGTGTGTAGCAATAATTTGACCTAGTAGTAGGCTAGAACCTCACCTTGAGTAGCAGGGAGGTTCTAAGAGGGTGCAGAAGCTTCATTTCTCCGAATTGGGTGTTCGGATAGGTGATTCTACATGACTTTTTGGCAAGATTTTAGTGGCATTGTCTATTTCTAAAATTGGGCTCTCCATTCTTCATCCACCTTCTATCTTGGAGGTATAAGGATTTTAAATGAATGTTGCTTGTAATTTATCTCTTTTTATGCCATTTAATGAAAGAAGGCCTCCCCATTATTGAGAAGGGTTCAGGACATAGTCCAAATTGGATGAACTCTGTAATCAAATATTTATGTCATGGTTTCATGCATATCTTGTTATTTTCACATTTTTTATGTGATTTTAAGTTCCATGGTTAATAAGCTCCATTTCATGAAATTTTGATGCATCTATACGTAAAAGATCTTGGATCAAGTTTTCTATCAGAGCAGGTCTTTGTCAATGCAAATTGCATGAGTATATGCTAATCAAAAATAAGTTGCAAAAGATGAAACAATGCTTAAATCCTTTGATCCCGAAGTAGGATGTGCACAATGAATAATAAACATGACAAATGAAGAAGCTCGTTGGGAAGAGGAACAAAATTTCTGCAAGGTATTCTACAATATGGCAGAGAAAGTGGACAAGTTGTTTTTATAGTACGAGAAGGCACTTAGGCACGAGAAGAATGATGTCAATGACAATATATTAGAAAAACATGAAGGTGGTGGAGAAGAGCCTGCTCCCTCTCCTTGTTCAACTGATATTTCTCATCACTCTAATCGTAATTCAAAACATACATCTAAGAAACCATTCTTCAAGCTAGAAGTAAAGTTTGACCTGCCCATGTATAATGGAGAGTGTAGTGCAAAAAACTTAATAATTGGATAACATAGATAGAGGTCTACTGCCTGATTTAGTAGATCGAAGAAGATGATGCAAAGGTCTAGTTAGCACCTCTTTGGCTGAGTGGCACTTCTCTTGTTTAGTGGGAGAGAAAGTTACAGAAGGGCAGCAAAATGTCACGTAACCTTCTTTCCTCTTGGTCCAATTTTATTTCTACATTGAAAGACTAATTTTACCCTTTGGATTAGAAACAAAAGGAACTAATGGAATGGAAATATCTAAGGTAAGGTAAAGGCCAAAATGTGCAAAGCTTCACTGAAGAAATTCACAAACAAGCATTGAATTTGAGAATCTCATTAGATTCACCCAAGACTGTAACAAAGTATGTTGGTGTGTTACATCGTTACATAAGATACTCATCATTATTGTTTGAGCCTACTATGATTGATGTAGTCAACTAAAGGCAATTCATCTTGAAATCTGAGGCAATAATGAGAAAGATTATCAAGCCAAGAAAACACCATCCAACCCTTAGCATGGAAAATTCCAGAAGAAAGGCAAGGGGAAGGATAAGAAGACCGTCATAGCCAAGAAAGGGGATGTATCAATGCCATATTTCACTCATTACAAGAGAGAAGGTCATGAAGAGGACCACCATTGGAAGCTACATTGAGAGATGAGATTGTTAGTCCCCTAATTTTCACCCTTTTTGACCATTTTTCCCTTCCCAAATCATAACCATTTACCCCTGTTTTACGTATCTGATACACCCTCATATTGCAGTAGTGCAAGAACGATGACACATTTTGCATTAACTTCATATTTCACATTTTCTAACTTAAATTAGCATTTATTAAATATTTATTACATCATTTCTTGCTTATAATTACTTTCATAACTTATCGATACCTCCTATGTTATTTAATAGTTAAATGCTCATCTTGACCATTGATCTTACTGCAGACCGGATCTTGTACCAGTGCTAGCACCACAATTCTTGTCAGCAAATCCAGATCTCTTCGATTGCCGCCTAATTTTTCACCACCTTAGCCATGATAGCAGAACATACCTGAGGGCAGCCAAGTCCCAGTTATGATAGCAAGGCGGTCTAGAGTAGCTGAGATCGGACTTAGGAGGAATGAGCAACTAGAGATAGCCATCACCTGTTCTGTTAAAATGCCTAATTTTGAAGGTCGAAAGCTTATTTTGCAATCAATTATGTAATTTGTTGTAATGATCTAAATTCTACAGTCGGCTATGTAATGAGTTAAACAACCCTTTTGGCCTTCGGCCAAGGATCTATATAAGGACGAAATGTAAATAGGACAAAATGCTTAATGATTGATAGAGTTGTATAGAATAGAGATAGAACCAGGAAGGCGGTAACAGGCCTGTCTTTTGTTATCGCCCAAATCTAGGCTGGATATGTAATCATGCATGTGTTTACCTTGATGATTTAATAAGAAAGGGAGCTCCGCCTTACGTTCCAAAAACTGTATCATTTTATGTTTTGAATGCTAATGAATTGATAAAGTACTGAATAGCATTTCCATTTGATAGGGAAATGCGTTGGTTGGCTAGGGCCCAACCAACCAAGCATGTTCTCCCTCTTTTTTTGTTCTTGTAATTTATGTTTTGAACTGCCAAGTGTGATTTGATTTACAACATCTGAATTTCTGTCTGAGTGAACGCAAATCTACAATGTGAAGTAGTTAAATTTCCCTTCCCTGCATTTGATTTTGAATTGGTTTTCTCCACCTGGTTCAAGCAGGAGAAATTACTTGTAGCAGTGCACATTGGTGTGCTATTCACTTTCTACACATTTGGTTTGGTTTTCCCCACATGGTTCGAGGAGGAGAAATTACCTGCACCAGTGCATGTTGTGTTATAGCTCCAAATCTCACTATTATGGTTTGTGATGCTGCACTCATGGCCTAGGGCAACCCCTCCTTCCAGACCTAGTCCCAAATTTAGAAAACAATGTTTTATTCCCTGTACACGACATTGCCCTGAGTTAAACGTGTGTATACGCAAGTCCATACATACCCAACCTGCGTATATGTATTAAAACACTTAAAAAAATATAGAACTCCTTATTTTCGGGCGGAGATCGCGGGTTTTACCTGCTGATCACCTGTTAGTGCCCGTGGCCCAACTATTCCCAACCAATTCCTAACTAAAAAACTACTTTGGGATTGGTATAAAAAGACATCAAAGGGAAGGCCTAAAGGAGGAGAGAAGAGAGAGAAAGCTTATTAACTGATATTTCCCCCCTGATCAGGTCTGAAGACCCTTGTGCCTTCTGCACTTCCCCCATTTGTACAGGAAACCCTTGTTTTCTTGTGATTTGATGTTCATCCACTAGTTATGGCATCATGGAGTGAGTCTTGGAAGGAGATATGCTAGAGGCTTGAGGCGGGATGGATCCTGAAGGAAGCTTTGCTTGGAGCCTGCGGAAAGTTGTTCAGGTGATATTACTCCTTTTGTACATTCTATTTGTCTTTAATAAAGGAACACGTCTTGGTTCCCGATATGCTTCTTCTTTATGTTTATGATGTTCATGTTTGAATTTCATGTATGAATGGTTGTTTAAATTTCATAACTAACTTCCTTCTTTTACAACATAAATATGATTTCTGTATAAATCTTTGTCCATATACTGCTGCATTCTTTGGATTTGTTTGTTTTGCAGGACAAAGGAGTGAATGGGACGTGAAGAAGGGTTTGGACCCTTGAGGAACTACTCGAACGTAGGACCTGAGGTACGTCCTTCTTACTTTAGAAATAGCTTTTGATAGCATAATGGTTGTGTGAGCATGTGTTTCTCTGTTAGACAACTTTCAGTCTGCTAGGGTTTCCACCCAAAAGCCCTAGGGGATCAAATCCCTCAACACCGCATGCCTACCTTCACTGACTGAAGAAAATGTACAGACATGAAGGACAGGAAATCACTTCCTATCACTGCATTTTCCTTGAAATTTGCGTAGTTCTGTCAACCAATCACCCTATCAGCCACTTGCTACTCCTCCTAAAAACTGTGTAGTTTTCATGGGTTCTCCTCTAGCTTCCTGACACCTCGCTCAGCCCAAAAATTGCACAGAGATGTCCTACATGCCAGCCTCCCAGTTCTATGTAGTTTTGGCCAACAAGCTCCCGTAGCTTCCTGCCAATCTCCCTAGAGAATCTACACAGTTTGCATTGCTAGTGTCCTCCCTGCTGCTTGCACTAACTCCCTGGAAAATTTGTGCAGATCTTCCCTTCAACCGAACTAGATCCCATAAACAATAACTACTGATTCAGACTACCCATCTCAACCTCCCAATGACCTCTGCGCAATTTTCCTTAATAGTGCCTAGAGCCCACATCTCGACCTAAAATGTGCTTTGTGCAGTTTCAGAGCCTTGCCCTCTCTTCTGGTCACCTACACCAGATAATAAAAGATGACGCATCATGGTAGACTAGGATATTTTTGGATTTGATGTTGTCTCATCATGAGTGACTGTAGATACAGGTACATGGATGAGACATGGTGCGATGACAAACGAGATGAACAAGGAGTGCATGCTAGAATACTTTCTTACGGTTGGACGAACACACGAAGCATGCGAAGAAGCAAGACAAGGAGACGCATGCCAGACATCTTGCATCGAATACTTCACACATCTTGCCAAACGGAGGTGAAACTATGATACACAGAGCACACTCATCACTCAACAACACTACAGCTTGACATGGACAACACCATCAGCATGAACATACTAGCACTGTCATGTTGAGTCATGTCATGATTCATCTCGACCACATCACTATTGTGGGCCATATTGTTGTAATCAATGTAATGTAATCTGGAAGTCCAAGAGACACACATGTAAAGTTGAAGAGTCATGCAATTCAAACAGTCACGAGGGAAGTCGAACAGTCACAAGGGTCAGTTTCACCCTTTCCTATATACACCCCTCATTTGTACATGCAAAGGAATTTTCACCTTGGCTCCTTCCACATAGCATTGAGAGTCTATAGTATTTTCTTTGAGGAGCAAGTAGTGGCTCCAACTCCATTTTATCGGGGTTAGTGATGTAATGGTGTACCGATGTGTCTTGGAACGTTTTCTTAATTCAGAAACCTGATAACAGGCCAACACGTTTTCACACATGTATTGCATTTGTTTGTAAGACTATTCTTTATATGCTTATAATGCATGTTTCTTTAACTTGTATTAAGACAATTGAACTATTTCAGTTGTTCTAATACATATGATGTCAAAAATTTGTTCTATAAGTTGTTAACGGTGTCTCGCCCGTGTGGACTATTCCGGTGGACACTCGACAAAACCATTCTCATAAACTTGTTATAATGACCGTCCCAATCGTGTCGACTATTCCACTAGGTGTTGTGCGTGTTATTTGTTCACTATGTGTTTGTGACTGCCGCATCCATGTGGACTACTCCATAGGAAGCTACGCATGTCCTATTTTGTTGTGTGTCTCTAACAGAGTTGGGACTATTCCCTTTTGACTTGAGACTCACTCCCACCCGCTCCCTCTATGGTTAAAGAAGCTTGACACAAGTAACACTAAGCACTTACTAGGTACGTGAACTACATTGTTTGAAGACAAAGAAACTCACTCTCATGTGCTAACAAGAAAGAGCTAAGGAAAATATTTAAGATGATGGCAACTAGGACATCATACTGGATGGGACTCCTACACCAAACATTGTGAGGTATAGTTGGTACTTCATACTGGGGATATCCCCTGAATATTGGCGGGTCTAGCACCATCAACAGAGAGCAAGAAAATTATAATTTTGGTTGATGTAACCAATATAACTTATGATTTGATTGCTAGAAATATTTCTTTTATAGGTATGAAAAGGACTTTTATTACTTACATAATGATTCTTGCCATAGGCTCTCCAATATCTTACTTTATGTCCAAAGTTTGTACATAAAAAATAATAACCAAGGAATATGGTTTGATACTTGGATTAGTAGGATTCCCTTGATGAAGTATTTCTTTTGAAATTGTTCTACTTTAGAGAGAATTCAATTCTTTGCTAACCTTTGTCTGTTATTACACTATTGCTTGAGTTGTGTATGGACCCATTGAGAGCATCATCATATTTTCTTGGTGTAGTGGCTCTTTCAACCTCATCCTTATTTCTTCCCTTTCTTCCACTATGGTTTAGAATTTGAATAATATTAGCATGAATTTCAGGATTTTCTTCAATTTTATTTTTTGGTGAATTAAGGATTGCATCTTCTTTGTAGGAAATCTCATCCACATAATGAAGACCTATTTTGTCTTATGGTGATATTTTTCTTCTAATAATATCATCCAACATTTGAGAAATGTTCAAGTTCTTGTTGAGGTTTTCTACCTCATTCCTTAATGAGACAATCTCTGCTTAAAGTTTTTCACAATTTTCTTCTTTTTCATTTAGCTAGATTTTCATCACTTATTCTATTCTCTTAGCTTCTTCTAGATATATTTTCAAGGAGACAACTTCTTGAAAAAATATATCTTTCTCTTTCCATTTTTGATCGACTTATGCTTCTAGCTTCTCATAGTCCTCAACATTTTCCTTCATTTTGTTTTTCAACATTTCTTCTCTCTTTTTTGCTTCCTTTGTTTGACATTTCAAGAGGAAAAATTATGTTTCATCAATGTTGTGATTCTTCTTTTCAAGGATTTTCAATTATTATTCGAACCTTATATTTTCTCTTTTTAGCCTTACAAATTATTCTTAAACATCAATGGTGCAACCTTCTTGTAGATCTAACTATCTCTTCTAATTTCCTTCTTCTTCTTTACAAATTTTTGTATTCATGGCTATGTAGGAGACTTCTTTTGGGATTTTGGAGTCATGATTTCTTGACTTTTCATCTTTTTTTATGAGGTCTACCTTCTAGCTATTAGGCCATGTATAAAGGAACCTACTTTTATACTAATTCTTGGAAATACTAAGAGGGGTGGGGGGTGGGGAGGTGGGGGGTGGTGTGGGGTGCGGGTGAATTAATATTTCATTAATTTTAACAAATTTTCACTTATTTAATCTTGAAATTGAATTCACATCACATATAAATCATTTTCAGTATATTGACATAAAGATCTATTTGCAAGTAAAATCTCGAAGAAAAAATACTTGTAAACAATTTTCAGTTCATTACAACCATTTATGAGAAAACCAATGCTTTTTAATTACCAACTTAACACTTTCATAGTCTCTAACCTATAAGATGTTTCAGTGACCTAGCTAAGCTCCAACTCAAAACTTCATAGGCACTAACCCATAAGAAATTCCAACCTCCTTAGATAAGCACCAAATTATCAATTTGTGGGCACCAACCTTCTTCTTCAATTTGTTCCTTGAACCTATCAGTAACTCATTATTTACATAAATTATCTTTATTTAGTAGGGATTGTCACTCAACCATGCCACCCTTAGGTTTGTACCTTCGCTCTTGTTCATAGTTGTTTGTCATCTTCCTCTTTCTTACAATCCTATTCCTTGGCTTTTTTTTCAATTTTCATTTGTTTTCTTTTGTTTCCTTGGCCTATTAAACACAATTATTCTATATGTCTTCAATCTACTCTTCTTAAGTAGTCCACATTTTCTTGCTTTACGTCACACCTATAAATTTTTCTTCATAGAATTATGCTTACCTGGAACCTCCTTAAGACATCACTTTGAACCTTATTTTTCATTGATCAACTATCATTTCCCCATTTTTATACTTATTTCCTATCCAAAATATAGGTCAGCCTACCTAGAAGCCTATACCAACCTGTTGTTTAGTCATCCTTTTAAGGGGCTTATCTATTAATTTTTCACATTGTTCTAATTTGTTTCAATTACTTTAGCCCAAATCAATTCTTCATTTATAAATGCATCCAATTATCAGCAATGTTTCCAATCATAAACAATAATTGAAGATAGAACAATATATGAAATGAAAAATGAGACAATAGCACAACAACAAGAGACACCAGATTGGTCAAAGACTAGGGAAAAACCCCATTATGGGGGAAAACCCTTTCAAATCTTATTATTATTAGATTTTCATAAAATGTTTTAGCAATGAGTACAATGAGCCTCACACATAATCATCTAGTAAATATTTACGCAATACAAATCAGAGGCATACTTTTAGAATTATTGTACAACTAAGAGAAACCTTCTAGCCATCAGACATCTGAGGTCAACTGTAGTCAACTGTCAAATCCTAGCTTAGAACCCTAGTTGCACTCATAAAGATAATCTACGAGCAACATGTCTTTAGGGTCGCTCTTTGAGACACTATAAGTGAGCGACTATGGCACACCAACTATGAAACCCTAGCTAAGAACCTCGTCACTCCCTGAGGCACTCTATGAGAGTGGTTATGAATGCTCGACAACTCCCTAAAGCGTGCAAAAAGTGAGCGACTAGGGTCTAGACCGCCCAGAACTGTCTTTGAGCCCCATTCTCTTCCTTTAAGCTATTTTTCAAGTGATTGTGACTTCCTAATCACTCTCTAAAGCAATGCAAGTGAGCAACTGCAGTGAAATTTGTAATGTGATGAGCATGTGACCAGAAAACAAAAACCCTAGACACGTGTAAGCCTCAAACCTATAAATTTGTACCTTGCACGAAACTTTCTCCATCATACCTGGAACCAAACAATATAAGAAGAGAAGAGAATGCTTGATGATGATGTGCAAATGAGCTTGAGGTCTCTTATATTTATATGCTTCCAAGAGGATCCACCTCATGTTGAGGTTGACCTATCCAATTTCACATATGTGTGAGGTAGACCTGCCCTAATGTACATGTGCGGGTTCATAAATTCAAAAACAAACTTCTCCTTGTCCAAATGAGGTGATATTAGGTCGATTTTGACCCTCTCAAAAAGAGGAATTCATTGCAATCATCATCTCCATCAAATGATCTATCCAAAGTGGAATTTGACCCTAGTTGCATAAATTAACATTGTCCTACTCCAATAACACTAGGACTCAACCTCCTTTTGCGCTAGAATTCAGCCTCCTAGAATAAGAAAAAAACTTGGTCTCCTCTTGCACTAGAATTTAGCTTAAAAAATAAATACGAAATCCCTTCCCAAAATATGGCCAAAAAATCCCTTCAAGAATGTGCCAAAACCCTTCAACACAAAACTACTTCAACTTGGATTCTTTCATCTCTGATTTCCTCCCTCAGTTCGACCTTATCTTCTCAATCGTTGCTTAAAATAGGCCTAAAAATGTCCTTGAGTGAATTGCCTAAATTCCTCCTCATTATGCCTAATTATAGTGCTCTTTACAGTCCAAACTGTCTATTTTGGGGCCAACTTGTTAAAGGAAGAATAATTAATTAATAACTTAAAAAATTCATATCTCCTAAACCTTAAGGAGTTAGGTGTTGTGTCATATACCATTAGAAAGGTCTTAGAATGTAATATTTGATTATGTAATCTTCTCCATTTTGATATCCTTTAACATCAATAAAAAACATTTTCAACAAACACCTTCTTTTATTATATTTCCTATGATTATGTAGTCAAGAACATGAATCAAGAAGTAGCTTGACTTTGCAAGGATGGCTTGGACTTGGACCCGGGCTCACGAAAAGTCACAATATATAAGGAAGGCAAACCAATATAATTACTTCATGACTCTTGGCACTAAATAATTTTTTCTCAATATGAAAAATGATCTTATTAGTGACCCAAGTATTACATAAGACTTTGTTTGACATAACATGGATGTATCTTATGTAAATACATTGGTACATAAATAACTTTTGGAATATGGATAGAGAAACTTTATAGATAACATGTGAAAGACTTATATTTTTTAGATGGGGTTCATTTCGAAGAATTATGTGACTTTAGAAGTTCTTTTATTTTTGTAGATATAAATTATTATGTACTGAAATGTTTTGAGGATACATGGCCTTTAGGAATGTGTACTAGCATATATAGATGTGATCTTATTATAATAAAATTACAAGATGTTTTTCTCAGGAAAAAATATATGATCATGCATAGTAAAAATTTCAAGGAAAATTATATATACCCACAATATTGCACATAAATTATAGACCTATTGTAGCGGCTACAACCACCCTCCAAAATTTTTCCTGTGCTTCAATTTTGGAGCCTTCCTTCTTAACCACAACATCTCATCTCACACTGATCCAGGTAATCATGCTTCAATTGAGACTTATCTTTTAATTTTGGCTTTTGTTTGCTTACTTCGTTGATTTTGATTTTCTATCTCACAAGATGATCTCCTAACTTGGTTTCACACCAGTTCTTGGCTTGCTCCGAGAGACTGCGCAATCCTTGAGGGCAACCAACCTTGATTATGGGAATTGTGTAGTCCTGATTGCCATCAAACCTTGAGCTCAAAAAATGCACAACCATGAGGAGGAAGCCTAACGTTGAGCCCAAAAATTGCACAACCCTCATTGAGCTTAGAAACTACGCACTGCACTAAGCCAAAAAGTATCCCAGTTCCCCATAATCACGTAGTCCTTCCTATATGTGTGCATGGAAAGTTTCCCTCAAAAAAAGAAGAAAAAAACATCCCTAAAAAATTGGGGATCTATTTTTAGTATCCCAAATGAGGCACTTACGTTATTTTTAGAAACTTCCGCCAAGTGTTGTTTTTTCCTTGATTTTACACTCAACCCTGGAGCTCTAGAATTCACGAGAATATCAAGGAACCTTCGGTGTGATCGTCGTCTCTTTTCCGGGTGAGTTTTTCTTTTGTCGTCTTTTGCTGCTTTTTCTATCGCTTTTTGTTGTTTGGCTTGTGCGAGTGCTATTTCACTTGTTTCTCCCCATGGTTGGTGGTTTTTTGGCTTGTTTTAACTTGTGAAGTGTTGTTTCAAGTTATAGATGGCCTTTCCCAAGTGTCACATTAGTTTTCCTTTATTTCCACCAATGGTCATCGTTGTTGTGACCCTCCTCACTTACTTCATTTTACTTCCATTTAATCAATTTATACACTTGATTCACATGAATTTATCTACACTTAATCAGATATGTACTCAAATTCACATTATCTATCATATCTACTTATTTTTCACACTTCCCTTGGGTAGATATGGGTTTCCCTTAGTTGGATCTCACTTTGCACAACTAGCACTGCACAATCTAGTGGCTCAAGCCACAAGCTTGGCCTCTGGAATTGCGCAGTGCATAGTTCAAGTTGGCTCTAATTGTGCACTTCACAGTTCTATGAGTCAACCTCCCAGCTTGGGCACTGAAACTGTGTAATGTACAGTCTCTCCCAAGCCCCTACCGAGGCTGAATTGCACATTGAGTAGTTTCAACCAATAGGCTTCCACCTTGGTTGTTGGGACTGCACAATGTGTAGTTCCCATAGGTAGCCATGCCCCGTTGTCAAGAAAAAATGTGCAATCCATGCCATCTAGTGCCCGGTTTGTTGCTTGAATTTGCCTTGTAAGTTGTTTTTCTTTAAACTGACATTTGCTTGCCATAAGTTTCCTCTTTGTTCCACAAGTACAATAGTTGTTGAGCACCTCTCCAACAGTCATTGTTACCATGGAATCTAAGAGAAATGCATTAAAGGAAACCACTGAGAGTAGTACCTGGGAAGAAGTTGAGCAGACATCATTTGATTTTCCAGTGTATGTAGATACTTAATTGTTTATAGAGAAGGGAACAACATTGACATGGAAACATATTAAAGACACTTTTGCAAAGGACTTTGAGGTACATTTAAAGGATCTAAAGGTCTATCTCATCACCCCAAAGTAGGGATATTTGAGTTTGCATGCAAGTATCCCACCTTCCGGTGTGTGGACATCATCAACTGGATTGTCTCACATATGAATGAATAGACCATGACATTGGGCAATGCCAGCGGTCAAAAGTTTGCCACCTTTAGGGTAGAAGAGTTTCAGTAGATGTGTCACTTTCCCGAGCCAGTCAAGCACATGGAATCACTCTTGTATGCCACCCAAAACTATGTGAACACAAGATATATTGTCAAATGCTAAGTGAAAGAGCCATCGAAGTTTCAACAGAAACCCACCCATGTGTACAAGACAAAGTCTCTCAAGAAGTCTTACCCACTCTTGATTATCTTCGCTTGAAAAATCCATGGTCAAGAAAGCAAAAAAATGTTTCTTGAAGGGTGGGCAGTATTATTGGATTAGTTGGTAAATCATGGGAGGCCATTCATCTAACCAGATTTGCTGGCTCAAAAATTGAAGGCTCATGTAGCATAGGCTCAGAATCTGCCCAGGGATGAGCGAGCAAGGTTCTATATGTCCACATATTTACTGGATGCACAACAATAGGTCCCTGGCATGAACTGGACATGGACACCACAAGAGACTACTATGAACATATATTGCAAGGTTCTTTCAGAATGCAGTTATCAAGGAGTAATGACATGACTAACTGAACACTTTATCATCCTGCTATACAAGCTTATATTTGAACAAGATCCACCTTACATGTCTCGAGAAGAAATGGAAGCGATAATAGACCTTGCAGATTGGTATGCCACATGATGTGGCACCATCATTTGGGTGTTTGGTAGAGAGAAGTCGTTGCATGTCTTACCAAGGCATGACACTGAAAAACTACTCATGCAAGAAGTATCCTACCATCTTGCTATAGGGTTGTCAGCAACACTGCACGGGAAGAAGAAAGCACCATGGCCCACTCTTCCTTTACAAATCAGGTTATGTGAGATAAAGAACTTGAAAGCCACAGATGTTGAGGCTAAGGATATAGTGAAATTCAAATTCGAACGAAGGACTTTAATCCATATGATCCCCACAGTATCTACAAGGACCACTATACAAGAGTTTATTTTCCGTGGATCAACGGGGCATTTCATCGGACGAAGGATGATACTTGGGGTACTACTACAATGCCTCTAGAGTCAATGATTCAATCAGTATATCAAGGACTTCAAAGGCTACTCCACATACAATAGCAACTCCGGAAGCAATAGTAGCAGAAGGAAACAATCCTGTGCACGACAAGGAAAAGAGGAAGATTGTTGACAATCTAGAGGGAGAGAAAAGTTGCAAAATGAAAGAAGATCCTCTTATTGTGAAGGAAACTTTGGCAGCAGAAGCAAAGAGGAAGTAAAGGATGCAGAGAGTAGAGCAGAGGAAGAGAGAAAAGCATAGGTTGTAGGAAGTAGAATTGAAGCTATAGGAGATAGAGAAGAAGCTGAAGGAAGAACTTGAGTTTTGGAGGAGAGAACGAGAAGAAAAGGATAAGAAGGAAGAAGAAGAATGGCAAGGCACAATGACAGAGTAGACAACTCCGATACAGGTTAAGGAACATGAACAATCAACATCTAAGGAGAAAGGGTAACAGATGCAAGATCAGGAGATTTATCAACAGATTGAGCAATTGATTGAAGTGACATACATGGAGATGGAACAGGAACCGCAACATGAATATGTCGACCTAATTCTGAGAGCACCATAGGTCATCCCTTAGTCTCCACCACCTCCAGCAATAGAGCTAGCCTCATGGGAGCAATGAGATGTTTTTCTCCTTGATCATGATTTGATCATGGATGTGCACAATTTATCATTCGATGAGTTCCATAAGAGGATTGTACAAGCGTAGAGGAAGCACCTTCTAAATGATCATGCATCACCTACATTCATTAAAGAAAGGGTGATAGTGTCAGATACCACAACGCACCCAACTTCCATTTTCGAAGCTAGCTTGGCCTATGCAGGAATGACATGACCAAATGTTTAGTATTTGAAGGTTGAGAATGAGCAACTGGCACATAACTTGCAAGATGCTAGGCAAGAGGCAGAACAACTTCGAGCATCAACACAGAATGCAGTTTCCACATTTGGGGAGATGAGAGTGGTGATACTTGCTAAAGTATCAACAGTTGGAGAAACCATGTGGAAGCTCTATGACAGGTTTGCCACCATGCATAAAGCAGTTTTCCATTTGCATGGCCTACAACAGCAGAGAAAAGAGTTCGTTAAAACTCTAAAAAACATATTGTTGGGTCTTGAAAATGACATTCATTTCCATTACACTTTCACTATTATGTCCATTATATTACCACCATTTCACCTCCATTTCACTACTATGTCACTACATTCATCCCACTGTCATTATCATTGGGCCACATTTATGTTTTTCCAAACTTTATTAATTCTTAGCCTTTTTAAGTGAATTTGTGGTTAAAAATTAGAAAATAATGTGCATGTGCTTATACCTAACAAGTGGGTTGAGATTGTTGACATGTGTAGGTCAAAAGGAGGCTTCTAGAAGACCTTTATGTGGCACTCTAAGGCCAAATTCGAATTTGAGTGGAAAGAATCATGGGATCATGAGGATATGTGTCACATCTCCTAATTGTATTGAAGCTCTAAGAAGACATGTGCCTTATCAGTTCCTATTTTGATTAGGACTCTAGAGGTAGAGGGAGAGATTCATGGACTCTCATTAAGGAGATGGCTTCTCATCTTTTTGTATAAATATGAGATCTCTCTCCTTCATTTGTTAGTCTTAGCTTGTTAGCTTAGACCTTAGCTTAGCTTGGAGTTTGTAGTTCTTCCTTGATGGCTTTTGAAAGCTTTGGAGAGCTCTGTTGTACTTTGTAATTATGAAGAATTTGAATAAAGCTTTGATGTTCTCAACATGGAAGGAGATGTGAAGTAGATGTCATGGAGCACATTAGAATGTAAGGTAGAGTAAATTTTATTTTGTAATTTTGCTTTGATTTCATTATCTCATTTGATTGCTTTCAAGTTTGATAGTTTATATTTTCCATTCATGCAATTTTAATTCATGTAAGTGTGTTCAACCGGTTGATTGTAGATTAGTTTTTCTTTACATGTTTTTGCATCAAATAGTGACATGAGATTTACCTCTCTGCTGACTTTGTTTTTTTTAGCTTTTCAATTTCAGTTATGCTTTGATTTCAGTCTTATTCATTTGCTTTTTTAGTTAGTTTAGATATCAACTTTCTCATATCACTGACGATTATCTCCGAAAGCCATAGCTTAGACTACCTGGCGAGGAATCGAACTATGAATGATGTGATTTGATTTTAGTTTTACTTTCCTGCAATTAGATATCAACTTGCTCATATCATTAACGATTATCTCCGAAAGCCATAGCTTAGACTACCTTGCGAGGAATCGAACTATGAATGATGTGATTTGATTTTAGTTTTACTTTCCTGCAACTAGATATCAACTTGCTCATATTATTGACGATTATCTCCGAAAGCCATAGCTTAGACTACCTGGCGAGGAATCGAACTATGAATGATGTGATTTGATTTTAGTTTTACTTTCCTACAATTAGATATCAACTTGCTCATATCATTGATGATTATCTCCGAAAGTTGTAGCTTAGACTACTTGGCGAGGAATCGAATTATGAATGATGTGATTTGATTTTTGTTTTACTTTCCTGCAATTAGATATCAACTTGCTCATATCATATTGATGATTATCTCCGAAAGCCATAGCTTAGACTACCTGGCGAGGAATCGAACTATGAATGATGTGATTTGATTTTAGTTTTACTTTCCTACAATTAGATATCAACTTGCTCATATCATTGACGATTATCTCCGAAAGCCATAGCTTAGACTACCTGGTGAGGAATCGAACTATGAATGATGTGATTTGATTTTAGTTTTACTTTCCTGCAATTAGATATCAACTTGCTCATATCACTGACGGTTATCTTTGAAAGCCATAGCTTAGACTACCTGGCGAGGAATCGAACTATGAATGATGTGATTTGATTTTACTTTTATTAGTTTGCAGTTTTTGATTTGTTTGAGTGCAATAGCTTAACTTTTATTTCCGTATTTAGACAAGCAGCAGAGGCAGCGATTTCATGATCATTATTTCATCTTTTTTTTATTGAAGTAGCTGCATACTTACACTTTTGTTTAAGTACTAATTCCATCAATAACATGTTTTGAGATCTTTTGAAGTGCTAAGTTTTGGAAGTTACCATTAGGGACATAAACCTTGTCTTGAAATCTACATCCATACTTGACCTTTAAAAGTATTCTTAAGACCTTAGAATAGGATTTCCATTTGCATTAGACACTTTAGAAGATCAACAAAAACAAAGCCCCAAAACAAAATGAAATCTATAAAACAACGAATAAGAAAAAGGTTAACTAAGCACATATGGTGCACCACACTTCATCAGTTGACGATACCCGGATTGATAATTTATGTAGAGCAATTTAAAACGTTAAATTGACTAGACAAATACATGTTGCCATTGCCTATGAATAGGAGTGGACAATGCGCTACAAAGGGGCCTTGCTTGAATTAGTGAAGAAAATGAAACCAGAGGCAGAAATGGAGAAAGTGAAGATTTCAATGTTGATTCAGAACAACAAACAACTTGTTTCATTCATTGGCAGCACATAGGCCTCATATGTGCGGTTGTATAGTAGTTTGGATGTCTTGGTGAGAACACACCAGATCCCGTCAATCGGTTCTGTCACCAAATCTAAACCAAAGAACCAAGTTTGGCAAGAGGTCAAAGAGTACTTGGAGTAGCTAAGACTGGATGCCACTAGGGTAGAATTGGAGCTGAGCGCACACAATATGCAGAATTTCATCAGTGGTTCTGTCAAAGTCAAAACAATGTTGCTCGTGCTTCAGGATGAGTTGGACACAGGTTCTAAGATAGTGTACCCAATTTCCATGGAGGCTAGTTTGCTTCCAGCTAGATACCATTAAGCAGTTTGGGGATACCATCACACAATACCAAGCTTGGCACCAATATGTGATCGAGAAGCAGAAAGTGGAGGTTGTTGAGTTGGAATTCTCCCAAACTCTAGCATCATAGTGTTATGTCTTGTTAGGATGTCCCTACCCTATTTTTTATTATATGGGTATAAGTGGAAAATGTAATATTATTTGTAATTACGTTGTAAGTGAAATTCCAAGTGTCAATATTGGAATCTGAAAATTCATCATGTAATGTAATGTGTCATTTGTAAAGAAGTTGAAGATTCATGTGGGTAGTCCAAAGGTCACAAAGGGGATTTGAAGAGTCGCCCCCTCTTATTATAAATAGAACCTCATAACTCATGCAACATGATTTTCGGGAGCCAAGCTTTTGGCTAGGCTTAGGCTTAGAAAGAGCTTGGGAGCATTGTGAAGAGCCTTGGCTTCTCCATAGCATAGAATGAGTATACTTATTTGAAGGAGAAGGTGTTGTTGACTGTAATGTTACACTATTGGGGCTAGTGGTTTTCAATGGTGTATGTATGGATGAAACATTCACTTATAATAAAAAAATCAGAGCCAACATGATTTCATGCACATGTTGTTAATATAGTAAGCCTATTTTTGTTCTATTGGAAATGTATGTTATTTAACTTATGCATATGCTTATGAACTATTTTGATTGCATTTGTATTATATTGTTGGATGTGTGTTGTTGGATTAACTCATCACTTTAAATTGTGGATTGTTCCACATCTTAGCCTTTGATGTCATTTTGTTCGTGTGTTCCTTTCAAGTTGCGTACTATTACAGGCTTCCAAGGGGCACACTTCCTTTTCCCTTTGTGCGTTGGAACCTTCATGCACCACACTTGACTTTCCATAGGGCCACACACTTTATCTTACCCAAATTTATCATACTTTCCTGAGTGCGTTTCCGTGGTCAAGGCATAACATTACCACCCACTGCTAGGAATCCTACTCCAAATAGTGTGAGGTCTAGTTGGGACTTCATATCAGGGAGCTCCCTTGAATGTTGGTGGGTCTAGCACCGTCAACAAGACCTTAAATATCTCTGAAACTATATAATTTTATTAGTGTGAATCACATATAGATAAATTGAGATATGACCTTTGGTTTCATATTCTAATAGATCTAATGGTTATTCTTATTTACCTATTTATCCTAAATAAATAAAAATAATATTTACAAAAAATCATAATCTCATGTATTAGGTATTTTACTTTCCCCCTTAATCCAAAGTACTGTTTGTGAGTCCAAGCATCTTTTTTAATATTTAAAATTTTTCTCTTCCAAGCACTTTAGTGAATATTTCTACAATTTACTCACTCATGGAGAAATATATCAAATGAATGGTTTGGATCTCTACATGATGTCAAATCAAATGGTACTTCATGTTGATGTGCTTTACTTGAACATGGAATTTGGGATACTTGGATGACATTATTACAGAAGTGTTTCCAATCAAAAGTGGAGTAGCATTCACTTATTTCTCCTACAAATCTACTATTATCCCACCAAGCCATACAATATCCTCTATTTACTTAACAACAATAAGATAGTGTTCCTTTACACTGGAATATTATGTAATGGACTATTTATGTGATTTGTAAGAGATAGTTGATTGATCCAAGACTCATGAGGTAACACTCTATTATCCTTATCCCCATCAAAGTACAAATTTATATATCCAACTGGTTTGAAATACACTATTGAAGAATGTAACTAGTGTCAGTATTCATAATTATATTTGAGCCATGATGTAATGTATTTGTCAAAAGAAAGAAAAATAAATTTTATTACTAAAGAAATTGACTTATTAAAGCATGGGTTTCATGCATGGGTCAATTGTTTATAGGTCAAAGGCTCCACTGGAGGCTTCTAGGGTTTATGTCAAGTGTCCTTGTTAATGTCATATTGTAAAAGACCCTTCTTGGGATTTATTTGTCAAGAAGGAAATTTATTTTAATGTAAAATACGCCAATTAGGCATCCTACACCAAGTCATACTCAACAAGGGAATTCAACATCACATAATCACTATATATTGGAGCAACTCGACTAACTTGGAGTCAGACACTCAAGAAGTTCGAACTACAAAAGTTGGAAGCAAAAAATTGAGAAATTCAAGATGGAAGAAGAAAATGGCTAGTAAAGGATAAGGAGGTAATTATCTAGCGAAGGAAGTCTAAATTTTCTCTCTCTTGTCTCACATCGTGTGAAGCAACTGAAACTGCGGGAGGAATGAAATTGTAGTCTTGAAGTTGGGCCGAAGTTCTGATGCAGTACAGTCAAAATATGTTTGTGATAAAGCACTGAAGAAGTTTTGATGCAATATTGTTGTGGTCAATACTTGAAGGTTGGAAGAAAAGTTTAAGGGTTGACTTAGTGGAG
Source organism: Pinus taeda (assembly GCA_000404065.3). Taxonomy (NCBI): domain Eukaryota; kingdom Viridiplantae; phylum Streptophyta; class Pinopsida; order Pinales; family Pinaceae; genus Pinus; species Pinus taeda. The sequence continues at coordinate 87,675 of APFE030718728.1, read as the reverse complement.
AAGGAAGGTATTTGGGTCAAGGGTCTTGGTTTATCTCAATTTGAATTTACTGAAGGAAGAGTTATGGCTGGGTTTTATCCCTAGCTGAGTGCCTACATCTAGTGTCCATGATCTTCATGTTTTTGCTTTAATAATTTATTGATGAAAAAAGATAAAGGAAGAACATAAAGAAGCTAATAAGAACATAATAACATCACAAGTAATTATCATCATAAGAAAACCTTTTTGCCTTTCCAATTTTCTAACATGGTTTCAAAGATAAGGTGAAGAAGAAGGAAAAAGGTAGATCAAAGATATATTAAGGAAAGGGATATCAAACGAAGGTCATTAAGGAAAAAGGATCATATAAAGAGACAAGTCTACTATCTATAGGAACTATGTAAAACTCAATTAAAGGATAAAAAAACAAGAAGGTGCCTTGAATTACAAGGCTTGGAAAAAGAGGATATCCCTCATCCTCAAAAAGAACAAAATTTTAGATATTGTTCAAGGAAAAATCAAGAAGCGTATAGATGAAACAAATGAAGCAGAGAAAGAAAAGTTCATAGAAACCGAAATCGTGGTTATGAACCTAATAGTGGATGGAGTAAAGGACAAATTAATTCCATACATTTCCAACATAGATTCCGCTCAAGAAATGTATGAGGCTCTCTCCAAGTTATTCACCATCAAGCACATTGGTCAAATAGAAAACCTCAACAATGAATCAAGAATTATCAAGATGATGAAAGATGATACTATATCATCCTACTTTATAAGGATATATAGAATTAGAGATGAACCCCAAGAAATAGATGAATTTTTACCTGAAAAAGAGCTAGTAATTACTGTTCTTCCAGGACTACCAAAATCTTGGAGTTATTTTGCATAAGGAAGTAATAATTGGAAGGATACTCCAATAATTGAACAAACATGGAATGCATGCAGTCAAGGAGAAGCCAAAATATTGTTATTAAACAACAAGAAGGAAGATGAAGAATAAAATATCTCTAATGCCTATTTTGTTCATCACAAGAAAAAGGGAACCTTCAAGAAGTTCAAAGGGCCAAAGAAGAAATTTGACCTATCAAATATTTAATGCTACAGTTTTAATAAGACGAGTGATTATAAAAGTCAATGTCCGAAGAATATAAGTAATAGGAAGAGAGAAATTGATCAAGAAAATATTGTCGATGAAGCTCCATAGAAAAAGAAGCAAACTGAGGAATAAGAAGTCAAGGACTTATACTATTAAGTCCTCTCCTACAAATCCTTCTTCTTATTGTATTTTTTTCATTTATGTTTTGATTTCTAGAATGTGTAGGTCTAACATGTCATGTTAGAACATTTTTGAATTATTTTGAAAAGCTATAGGTATCCCCCAGGATTGGGTTAAGAGGGAGCCTCCACCATTTTACCAAAAGATAAGTATCTTATTCTTTGTTTCATCCTTTCATGGTTGGTTTGCTCCTCACATCAAGACTTGCTTGTATTATATTCTAATAAAGTTTCTCTTTATATCTTCCTTAGTTAGGAAAGCTTTTTGAATGCTCAAGGGTTATGGAGGAGACTTTTAAGGATAAACTTGAAGTATGGAAAGAATTCCATTTAAGAATTGGTGTCATACAAGGTTTGTCAATGAACAACTCAAGGTATGTCTTATAATATAAGCTTCATTATAAAGTTCTCTTCATGTAAAAGGTACGATCATTCTTATTTTTAAATTTAATTTACATTAATGACATTGTTATGTCTAGGGTCTTGAACCTTAAAGATTCTTGTTAGGGTGATTAATCATTAGATTGAAGACACCCTCGTCATACTATCATTTTCATCATTCTTGTGAAAAAACTAACCTTTATGGTTCACTATAAAACCTTGGCCTCTTGATGCTAAGGGTATGTCTATAATTTTGAAACCCTAGTCCTATTAGGGTTGTTGATAAAGTATGGAAATCCTATTTATTTAATGTTTAGGTTTTTGGTATTGTTATGATAGAAACCATAGTTAATTAGAGTTTGTTGTTAATGTCTATTATATGTATCAAAAGCCTGTATCTTTATGTTTTTTTTTAACTATAGTAAGTTCCTAGGAATTAAAACCTAGGTGTATATTCATCAGATCGAAACCCCATTGTGAAATAAATTTGTATTTCTAACTTTGATGTATTGGTGTTTGTGTTTTCGGTTTACCTAGTACATATTGATATAAAATGCTAGTACATGATAATGAAATCCTAGATATGCAAGTATGCTAATCTAATTGTAGATGCTCATGAAATCTATGGTATGTAACAAAGCCCTAGTAGATATTGATATTGTCTTTTTTAATTTTTGATATGATTTAGTTATGATGATAAAATCTAGGCTTTACAACAAACCCTAGTAGATTCTAACATGTAATTTGTTGAAACCTTAAATGTGTAATACTATGATTGGTTTGTTATTTGATTGAATTTCTAATACTTTGTGTCTCGAAGATGAAATCTAGGGTTTGTGAAAAAACCATGGAAAATTTTCGGGGCTAATATTAGCAGGTGGGCTAATTTTCCATGATGTTTGCACAAAAACGATTCGCCAATTTCCATTTTTTGTAAAAAAAATTTGCCCAAATTTTACAATATAAAATTATTTTACCTTAAAAATCACCAACATTATATAGACTTTATATATAAAATCATTATAAATTTGGATAATTTTACAAATATATGAATAGACATTTTATAGTTTGCATACTATGGACTAGTGATATTCACCAATGTTTTTTAACTTCAATATAATTTTCCATAAAAAAATCCGTGGGTCACAAAACCCTAGCAAGAAGTTGAAATCTAGTATAAAGAAGATGCTTATCTTTCTGATTATGAACCCTAACTAGGATTATGTATTTGATATGTAAAATTTGAATGCTTTGATGCTTCCATTATAATGGCATGATAAACATATCATAATTGTCTTCATACTTGTGTATATCTATATTTGGTTGTACTTGCTATTAAAATTTTGAAGGTACATAATCTTCAAGATGTTGAAGATGTTTGTAAGTGAAGATGACTTGATTGGTAAGCATGATGAAGGAAGCTATAAGAATGATGATGATTAAGATGACCTTGATTTCATAAGAATAATTGAAGCCATAAAATACTCCTTGATGTTATAGAAGAAATAAGTGGTTGATCTCACGAAGTTGAGATGAAGCTTGGATAAAAGAAAGGGTATATCTTCCCAGTTGAGAGGGAGGGAATATTATGACAGTGAATACTTTGAAGTAAGCGAAAGTGCTATTGATGAATTTTCATGAAGTTGCAAACAAAAGACTTGAGAAGATTTGAAGATATATTTGATGTTGCTGAAGAAATGAAAGAAGAAGCAAGATTCCAACAAACATTATATGGATAAATTGATGATAAAAGTAGAATAACAATGATTGAGGACCTCGAAGGTTTATGTTTACTTATTTTTTAAAATTTATTTCTGATTGGGGTTTGTATTTGTAGAGGTACAACTCTCCACAATAAGTTTGAATACTTTGGAAGAATGCTTGTACAAATGGATATATCTGATTTAGTTTATAGCAGAAATGAAGCATCTAATGGAAACATGTTGGGGAGGACATCAAGCTGACCTATGTGTTGATGTCAGCCTATGTGTTATGTCTAGATCCCGAAGAGGGAAGGTGGCACTGGTCATGGAGATCTGACCTCGGATACAAACCTAGATCCCTAGTTTGTTGGTAGAGCTTAAAAGCCTAATGGTACCTAGAGTTGGCTAAATCTTGAGTCCCCTTAGTCCCACCTAGATAGAATACCCTGGTCAGGTTTCTAGTCTGTTGCACTGGGTGTGCTAGAACTCTTCGTAGTTCATTTTTAGATATTCCATGTACCTCTATATATATGTGTAATTATGAATTCCTCCCTAGTTAAGAGGGAGTGTTGAAGAATGTAACTAGAGTTGATCTTCATAATTATATTTGAGTCATGGTGTAATGTATTTGTTAGAAGAAAGAAAATTAATTTTTTTTATTAAATAAATTGACATATTAAAGCATGGGTTTCATGCTTGAGTCAATTTTTTATAGGTAAAATCCTCCATTTCAGGCTTCTATGGTTTTTTTCAAGTGTCCTTTCCCATCTCGTATTGTAAAAGACCCTTCTTTGGATTTATTTGTCAAGAAAGAAATTTCTTTTAATGTAAAATAGGTCAATTAGGCCTCCTCCACCAAGTCAACCTCAAGAAAGGACAATGCAGTCTCAACAAGGGAATTCAACCTCACATAATCACTATATATTGGAGCAACTTGACCCATTTGGAGTTACACACTCAACAAGTTTGAATTGTAGACAACGAAAGAAGGAAAAGTGTGAAATTCAAGGAGGAAGAAGGAAAGGGATAGTAAAGGATAAGAAGGCCATTTTATAGCTAAGGAAGTGAAAAATTTCCCTCTCTTGTCTCACACGTATGAAGGGACTAAAGCTACAGGAGGGCCGAAATTGCATTCTTGAAGTTGGGCCAAAATTCTGATGCATTACGGTTGAAATATGTCCTTGATGTAGTATTAATGAAGTATTGAAGCAATGTTGATGCAGTATTGTTGCAGTCGATCTTTGAAGGTTGGAAGAAAAAATTAAGGGCTGACTTGGTGGAGGAGGAAGGTATTTCGATCTAGGGTCTTGGTCAAACTAAATTAAAATTTATTTGAGGAAGATTTTTTACTGGGTTTTCCTCTATAAAGGGGTTTTTTCCCTAGCTGAGTGCCTATATTTGGTGTCCATGATCTTCATGATTTTGCTTTGATAATTTCTTAATGAAAAGAAGATAAAGGAAGAACATAAAGAAGTTAATAAGAAAATAATAATATTACAAGTAACTATCATCATAAGAAAATATGTTTTCCTTTCTGATTTTATAACATACAATACCTTATTTTAGTTAAGCAAAAACTATTGAGTTCTGTTCAAATACCTTAGAACTCTCTTTGTAGTGGATCAATTTCCTTCACTGAGGCTTTTGATAAACTTAGAAAGGATATCATATGGAAATTAAATATCTAGTATAGTAGTGCTAAGATAGATGAGAATCCCCATAAGATGTCTATATTTAGTTGCATGCTCAAATTCATTCCATTCTTTTGATGTTAGATTCATTTTTTTCTCCATCAAAGTAGAGACAGGATTACAATCAGCCATAACAATTTTATTGAACAACTATCCAATGTACTTATTTTGGGAGATGAATATATACATTAGATTATAGTTACTTTAATAGCCCATTAATAGTGAAGATTTCCCATGTTTTTCATCTCAAAACCCTTCGTTGATTCTTCCTTTATGGATATAATATATGCTTCATTGTTATTTATTATTAAAAGATCATATACATACACCATAAGATATACAATAATTTTTCCATCTTTCTTAACAAATAAATTTGCATCATCAAGATTAAGGTTCTTAAAATTGATCATAAAAAATATGCTCAATTAGCTTTGCATACCATGCAAAAGGTGATTTCTTTGGTCTATATAGACTTAATGAGATTGCATACATTATGTTCTTGACCCTTTGCAACAAATCCTTTTAGTTTAGACATGTAGACATTCTATTTCAAATCTACATTCAAGAAATTGTCTTCACATCCATGTATTGAATATTCCACCTATTTTGTGCTACCAAAGACAACAAAGCACAAATGGTATACCATTTTTCTATGGTGGAAATAATATCCTCATAGCCTATGCATTCTTACTATGCACATCCTTTCACCACAAACCTTGCCTTATGCTTGTCAAGTGAGCCCTCTAATTTGTACTTTTTCTTATAGGCCTACTTGTAGAAAATTGGTTTCGTTCCAAATGGAGGATCAACCAACTTCACTTTTTTACGAGATTATAGTTATGGGAACTTTATTTTAAAAATTGTTGCGTATGTATCCCTGTACACATATTCTTAATAATAAATACTTGTGATATTAAATAAATTGAACAATATTGTCAAGATAACTAATATGGCACATAAATTGTATATCTATAACCTTTTATTATAATTAATTAGATTAAAATTTTATTCAAAATATCAGTTTTAGTATATATTATTATTCATACTAGTTGTGATTTTAAGTAAGGGAATTTAGCTATAGGCCCACAACATTTGAGGTCAAAACAAAACTACAAAGGTGAATGAGGGAAAAGAACTAAGCCCTTTTCCTCAATTCTAAGAAAAATGCAATGATATCTATTATATCATATCAATTACTAATAACTCATCAATCATATTATTGAAATGGGTATCCTTCCCTCCATTCAATGCATGATCGAGGGATGGAATATGCATGACCTAATTGGCCCTTTGTCCAATAAAACAACATTATGATTTTACATATCCATAATACAGAAATATGCACTCAAAGAACTTGTCCTACAACCAAAACATAAACATTGAAAGAATAATTAAATATTTATATTTGCATCAAAAAGGATTTGAATGAAAAAATCAAAAGTTAAAACACCACATATCTTTAGCTAAGATCAATCCCATAAAACTTGAAGTATGGTATAATAAATATACATCATGGATGTAACAAATGACAAGATAGAATTTTGTAAGAATGATCACTATCTTCTCATTAGCACAATAGAAGGAATAAAAAATTGTCCAAGATTAACTATAATGGCTTCTATCAAGCCTTCACATTCATACTATGTGTTCACACACCACACATGTATGGATATATAGCCTTAACTAGTGAAACCTTCATCAAGCCTAAGGGGTTATCTTAATCGAATATTTGTTGTTGGAGGTGAAATAACCCATGTTGGAGTAGTGTGATACATCTCTAGTTCTTGTAACTTATATAAATTATCAATGAACTACAATTTTTTCTAGAAGAGAAATGAAAATAACCACATATTTCATAATAGAGGGATCTAAAGCTAAAATAATCTTATAATTTCTAATGAATATCTTTGATGATCCTAACTCAAATGCCAAGTAGCATGTGATAAAAAATACTTTTCAAAGTAGATGTTGGATACACTTGTTGAATTTTGGGGCCAACATATTTGTTGTAGAAATAATAAAGGGCATAATTTGAAAATGTTGCAAAAAAATAGTTCTTGCATTATTCGATGAAAATGGGGAACTATTTTAATTGGTAAGATAGTATTAGGATGGGATAGTAATAATATAATTTTGGGATATAAAAATGAAATTAGATTTATTATTTAATATCCAATGAAAACACATCTTGTGGGAGATATTTACTAAGAAAATCCTTGTCACATTGACATCAATACTATCAATTATATCCATGATTTTAGGGAAGCCTCCCTTGGGCTTTCCTATGGTGCTTTCATCAAAACTAAAATTAGTGTAAGGAACTTGTCATCATGTGGCACGCCCATCATGCAAGGAAATCCATTCAATTTCAATGTGTCCTTTTCTTTGGAGAATAACTTAGTGTAACCAAAAACTAATACTCACTCTTTGTGAGGAACATGATCTCCACCATAATGAGTGTCACTCTTAAAACATTGAACTTTTTCTTTGCAAGGGTTTCATTTGAATGTTAGCAAATTATAAAACAATTGATCATAATCAAGAAGAATTCCTCCCTTTTGTACGCTATATCTAAAAAATGGTATTGATTATCAATGTGCTCAAAGAAATCATGACACATTGGGAAACTGATTATATTGTTATAGTACAAAATATCATATATAACGTTTGATTGGGAAACTCTACAATCAACCTACAAAATAAATGACCTCATAACATGATGATGATGCTACCATATACTCTACTTAATCTAAACTATGTGTAACTGTAGATTAATTCCTATTAAACCAATAAATCATACATGATCCCAATTTCCTAACCAAATCCAATATAAAAATAAATATAGTAGAAACTCTCCATCTCCCACATACCTTATTCCATAATGAACTATTCCCTTCAAACATCTAAGCACATTCTTAGAGATTTTCCAATGGATCATTGGGGTTTAATCATGAACTATATTAAAGCATTCAATGTAAGACAAACATAATGATTACTATTCATAAGATATGTAAGTAGAAAAAATAACTACTATACAAATATGCCTCTACCAAATCAAAATCAAAATTCATAGAGAAATTCATATTTGGAACCATGGCAGTTGTCAAGGATTTGCAGTCTAGTCGCTAAAATCCCTTTAGATATGCACTATCCTTGCCAAAGGATGACTTCACATCCAACTCTCCAAACCTCTAGACCGAAAATTAATGCATAAGTTCAATATACTTCACGTCATATTTACTTTCCAACTTCTCCATTCATCATGCAATGTGATTCCAAAAACTACCTATAAGAATTACATTATGTACATATATAAATAAAACAAGCAAATCATATTTATCATATATATATGTGTGTGTGTGTGTGTGTGTGTGGATCCAATACAATCTTTGTGAAACCTCATTTTAATAAGAACTCATCAATGCTTGAGTACTTTTTATGTGGTTCCCACTCCATCGTATAAGGGGAATTCTTTAACCTACAAACATAGGTATCCTAGTCATGCACCTTAAAACCTCTTGATTGATTAATGCATGTATAGAAAAGGTATTACACTAGTCATAGGAAGAAACTATGGAGCTATATTTTATGTATAGTGAGAACCTTATCTATAAGGAGAAGCATGCAAAATATTCAGAAAATTTGGGTTTGTTCAAAGAAATTTAAAAGAATTGTGGCCACAAGGAGCATGGATAGGTATCTAAAATTGTATATGGTCCACTAGATGGTTATTTCTTGATGAAGGTGCACCCTATTGTGATGGCTTTAGTTGAGAATTTTTCTTTCACTAAAAAAATCTTCTACTATTTTGAATGATCTTTAAGTCAAGTTCCTTCCTTAGATGCAACAAAAGAAGGATTCTCTTCATTATTTGGATAGTTTTCCATGAGCATGACAAACAATGTACTTAAATGGGATATGTTAATAGTCTATCACTGGATGGTTGCTCCATCCATTTAGATTGATTTGTAAAGCTTTTGGGAGCCCCTTCTCCACATCCACCACCATACGTATTCTTACATATGAGAATGAATTCCCTTTGGTTTCTACTATGAACGGTGACAAACATTATTACCAATATCGTTTATGTATAGTGAGAAACTTATCTATAAGGAGAATCATGCAAAATATTTGGAAAAAAATGGGTTTGTTCAAAGAAATCTAAAATAATTGTGGCCATGAGGAGCATGGATAGGTATCTAAAATTGTATATGGTCCACTAGAAGGTTATTTCTTGATGAAGGTGCGCCCTATTGTGATGGCTTTAGCTGAGAAGGTTTCTTTCACTAAAACATTCTTCTACTATTTTGAATGATCTTTAAGTCAAGTTCCTTCCTTAGATGCAACAAAAGAAGGTTTCTCTTCATTAATTGGATTGTTTTCCATGAGCATGACAAACAATGCAATTAAATGGGATATGTTAATAGTCTATCACTTGATGGTGGCTCCATTTATTTAGATTGATTTGTAGAGCTTTTGGGGGCCCCTTCTCCACATCCACCACCATACATATTCTTACATATGAGAATGAATTCCCTTTGGGTTCTACTATGAATGGTGACAAAGCTTGTTACCAATCTCTTTTAAGGAGTCATCATCGTAGAAAATTAGTGGAGATTAGGTCATCTAATCCATATAGGGCCTAAAGTAATCTCTTATTTAGGGTTAAATTTTACGGTCCAAATAGAGGGATAAATTCCCTTAGAACCCATGATGTATGACCCAAACATAAAAATCACATCTCTTTATTCCTTGGTTAAAATAAGGAATACATAATAACCATGACCAAAGAAAAATGAGATTGCTTATCCTTTTAGCTTGGAGGACCAATGCTCTACCACCCATGCTCCCACAACTTTCAGGCTAGGCCATAAGTTTACAAATTTTCCAACTAAATCACACTCATAGAGGATGATGGATTTTCTCCTTCTATCGAAAGATGGGAGATCCAAATGAAGAATATCTTCCAGTCTTTGGATAAAGTATTAAGGTTGAGGGTGGCTTCATTTTTATGGGATTAATGATTGAACCATATTACTAAAAGTCTCTACATCTCCCGTGAATGATTAAATGTCTTCTAGAAAGGGTAGAGAATAATATCCTTAGCAATTTGATGTCAGAGGAAAACATATGGGTATCCAATGTCCAACCTATGGATTTTTCCTTGTTTAGCTCAAAATTACATCTCAATAGCAATAGATTGATGCTAGAGCAAGCCAATCAGGTTCTTACCTATGGAATCTTCCTACATTAATTCAAGATTAAAAAAAAAAGTTCAACTTCTATCAAATGGAATGCAACTATTTCAAACAGTGGCTATTCCTTTATAGTGATTTCAAATAATGACAATTAAATAAACATTAGCTACTATAAAATGTGCTTGGATGCATCGTTTCGTTTAAAAAAAGCTTTATTAAAAAAAAAAACCTTTATAATAGTATTATGAGGATATGAGGATTTCTTAATAGTAAAACAATAATTTTTTTTGTTAAATATAATAGTAATATAGTAGACGACTCTTTCCAAATCCCAACTTCAAGATCAAATTTTAACTTTAAGTTGATTTAATATCATCAAAGCAATATTTTTGTTACAAATATGACAAAGAATATATATATATATATATAAAATTAATGGAGTCAAAAGCTGTAAAAAGATGATAAGAACTAAATTCTATTTTTAAAATTTGATAATAAGATATATTCCAAAGCCATGTCTCACCACCATGGAAAAGATACTAAATAAATAAATATATATATATGAGAAAATGGTAAGGCTTAAAATTATATTTTAAGAGAGTTTGGTAATAAGATGTATCCCAGACCGATGGGTCCATAAAACTACTTTTTAATCAAGTTTAAATCTTTATACTTTAGTATAGTATTCCTCACCACTTAAATATATCACACTAATCCTAACATTTTTAATTACAATTTTTAAATTAAAAATACTTTAGTAAAGTATTCCTCCCACTTAAATATATTACACTAATCCTAATAATTTAATTTTTTTAGGAATAGTGTAATATATTGGAGTGCCGCAGGAGAGTGAGAATGCATTAAACTCTAATGAAAATTAAGATTCTAATTTCTTCAATTGTCAAGTCAGCGTGGACTTCAATAATACTGTTATCCCAACAAAAAATTGCGGCACTCACATCAAAAGGGTATGTTATCTCCATACCCTCTTCCTTATACATTGAGATACTCACCCACTTGTGTCATCTCTATTTTATGTAACCACCAACAACGAACTTAACAAAAAGGTAGATGGCGTTGGACCATTGGATCCCAACAATATTTCAATTTTGGTTATAGTTTGCCTTTATATTATCGGAATAAATTGGCCAATACGCTTTTCTCATCATTGGTTGCACCGCTTAATTCCCATCTTCTTCATCATTATTATTGAGTTTGATAATTATAAAAAGTTCCCCAACAACATAGAAAGCACTCAATTTCTCGTGTATAACGAAAAGCCGAACGCACATCATCTACGTGAAGACTTATTTTCAACGTTATCTTTATCAAAATTAACAACAATCACTTTCTTACTCATGTACAAAAACGCTTACAACCTTATATAATAACCAACTTTCGGTGATGATGGACTTGCTTACCTAGAGGACAACCATCTATGATAATGTTCATAACCATTTATGATAACCAACACTTTGTTTTCTTCCCAATTGTTTATTATAATAATGACTACTTGTATTTCCCCACTTTATAGTTTTCTGGTTATAAGTAAAAGTTTTACACTTATTAGTTTGGGTCTATAAAACTACTACAATAAAGGTATGTTAAATGTGGTCTTAACTCTTAGAATAAAGGATAGCTAACCCTAAGACAATTAACCTAAGTTATTAATAAAGAAGAATAATTGCATGTGTAAAGACACTGGAAATTGGTGTGAGTTTCATAAAATCTCCTAGCACAACACTAATGAAGGCACATGAAGCAATCATTGTTGGCTACGCTAAAATTTATGCCAATCATGTTCTAACAAGTTTTCACTTAAATACCAAGAACAAGAAGGAAAACACAAATCACATTGCAAACTACCTCAATCAACATTTAATTGTTGTGATAATGATATAGCTCAAATCTTGTGGCCGTAAGACCTCTAAGTTATCCATTTTTATGCTAATGTTCCTTACTCTATTGCACATATCAAACATTGGGTACTAGTAAACTAGCCTTTAAATTTTAACTCTATGATGAACTTTTATGCCATCTAGGCCATCTCTATGTTCCTTTAAGAGAGTGTCATACATTGTTTTTCAAGGGACATTACAATTAGCTGGCAAGAAACTTTGGTGTGGATATGATGGTGGTAGTGCACAATAGTTCTCATGGCACAATATAGCTCTCACATGTGCTAATTTAATTATGTAGATTGAGGTACGTTATAGAAACCTATGGATATAAATGGAACACCTCCAATATCATCTAGATTACTAGTATGGTCCACTTATATCATGAGAAAGGTACCTCCAAATCCATATGGCATGACATAATCCCTAGGCGTGTTTCATTAACATGGCCCACAAAGGCCTCCCTCTTGCCTTGACTTGGTTTGATCTAGGCTTATTGGCTTACTTGGGTTGGTCCATAGTTGACCCATGTGGGTGGACAAATGGTTGTCCAAACTACTGTTGGTGATTTCAGAGGGGCCTAAGACCCCAAAACCGCATACTTATAAATGGATACCTATTACACCGTCTAATGCTAATCTTTTGATTATAAGTTATGGCAAGGATACAAATAATCATGATTAGCCTTCCCCAGCAATTAACATGATTATTGACTAGTTCTATCTTGTTAGGGCTTGTGCCCTTTTATTTTTTTCCTGTGACTATTATTGTTTAGGTTGTTGTTGCCTAAGCTACCATTGTTTTATATTTTGAGTTAACTCATGACCTAGACTTCATGATCATGTGTTTTGGCTTTTTCCATCCTCGATTTTGTGTTTTTAACTTTCTTGTCGAGGCTATGATAACAATATTTTTTCTATTAATATTTCAAAGCTTGTACATATTTCTTATTAATAGAGTTTAAAGGATGATTTATTAAAAAAAATCATTTTGATAATATAACAAGGACTACTAGAGAATACATTAGTAGTTATTTGTGAACTATAATAACGATGTGATGGACAACTCTTTCCAAATCCAAACCTAATGCTTAAATTCAAATTAGATTGATGATCATTGGTGTCATCTTGGCGTTTTATTTCCATTATAGACTTGGAAAGAAATAATATGAATATATATGATATGTAGCCCATAGAGTTAGCTCAACCAATTTTGGCTAATATTGCTGGGCGTTTTGCTACTTCTTTGCTAATAACTCCCTAGTTGCAATCCCCTTTGGTGAGCCACACAAGACGAAATTGAGTAATGTATTAGGAAAATTATCCATGAATATGGTGAGGCATCCCTTGGGTTTCCTTAAAAGAAAAATACGATTTGTATATTGGGTTCACATAGAGATAATCATAATCCACTTGACTCTGAAACAATCCAAAACCTATATTAAAGAAAAAAACAAAATAATTCTCCATTAAAAACCACCATTACTTTTGTAATTATGCCAAATAAGCCTTAAGTAATGTTAAATTACCACGAAAATTTAAAACATAATCATTTTATATTACCATTTGTTTTCATTCTCTAAATTGGTAATGATATCATTATCTCAAAGAGATAATAAGCTCTACACCCATGAACTCTGCTACCTTGCCCCTTTCAAACCTCGACCTACATCCTTTGTTCCTCTCAAAGATCCCTAAACACTAATCCCAAGTGATCTCTGTTGGCATGACAACCCTAGGAGGGGGCACCCCTAGCTCCACCATCCTTCCTCGCCATCCTGAATGGCATAACATTCTCAACCCCCACTTGGCCTTGAACTTACCTCCCTCTGCCAAGGCTGACCCACAACACTCCAAATTTGTTGATGACATTATGGTGGATTCATTAGTTGACTAGGAGTCTAATCAGTTTGAAGCCCCAACTTAGAGAAATACAAGCACATGCAAGGCGAAATCCTTTGTGATCCCTCACATCCATGTGCCCCTAACGAGTTTGAATCACAATATTTAGTTTATGAAAGAACACGCACTCATTTTCAAGTTCATAAGAGTATATCCCAATGAAAAATCCCTCCTACATCAGATAGCTTAGCAGTGGAAACCTAAGCTGCACTATGATGTCAAACTTAGCTCCACGAGTTTCTTCATGGTAATATTTTCTCATCAAGATTATCTGAAAACGTTCATGGAGGGATGCCTCTACTTCTTCAACTCTATTAGCCTCTACATGAGACACTGGACTACTAGGTTCATCCCAAACAAAGAATACTCCTCCTGGACTCCTATCTAGATCCACATGTATTCCTTTCCATATGAATACTAGGACCCAAAAACCCTGAAAGATATTGGCAACAAGCTTGGACAATTTGTTTGTCTCTCTGAGTAAATGAAACAGGGATTTTATACCTCCTATGCTAGAATTTGTGTCTATATGAACATATTTGGATCCATTCCAAAAGTCATAGTCATGGAGTCAGAGGACAAAGATTGGTTCCAGACCCTGGACTACACGCACATCCCATTTTTCCACTAGAAATGGCACCAACATGGAAACCTCTTCAGAGATTGTTCTCTTAATGACCTAAAACCAAATCCCAAGCACTCCAACTCAATAGACGCTAATGGATTCACAAATATCCCTTCCAAGCATTGCCACACCAAGAAACCCAACACTCTTGTAGCCCCCAAATGCCACATGTCCAACAACAACTTTGAGGTTGTAGGTGACCTACAAGAGGAACCACCAGAACAATGACAAGAACAAATGAAGGAGAGTTCACCTAAAAGTTGTAGCAACACTGTAATGAATCCAAAGACAAGGAACATGTCTATGCCACCACCTCATATTAGCAAGGCACTCCACAACAAGAGGAAGATACCCCCATTCTTGAGGATGAGGACTTCAAAGATCTTGGAGTTCTAGATCTGATGTCATTGGAGGATGCTTCCATAGGAATAACATGAGTACCATCCCCACAAAGAAGATCAACCTCCTAGCCACCACCCTCCAAAAATCCAAAGAAAAAATGTAGTTAGGGGTCCAAACCATTACCACCATAGATGGGAAGAAAAGAAGCAAAGATTTCAAGAAAAGAGGTTGAAAATAAACTCTATAGAGACTGAATATCCTAGGAAGAAAACTAGTCAACTTAGGGAAATACAAGCAGATCTTGGATATATAATCTTCCCAACCCTCTATTCTCCCATTAATGTCATCTCCTAGAACATACGGTGTCTGATTAACCCCTCAAAGAAATGTATTCTTCGTTAGAATATTCAACAGGATCTCCAGACAACCTTGCTAGTTCAAGAAACAAAGTGCTTTGGCACAAACTTTGAATCCATAATGGCTAAAATATGGAAATCAGCAAGAAGTATAGTAGTGGATGCTAAAGGAGCTTTTGAAGGCCTAGGGATAACTTGGGACCTCTCTAAAATCAAAATGGATCTCTTGCTTTCAAATCCTTATGTTCTCATAACCACCTTTCACTAGCTAGGTACAGATCTGCACAATTTCCTATCGAACGTTTATGGACCGCAAGCTTTGACTAGGAAGAAGAATATGCTCAAACATCTTCAGTTCCTATGGGAACAGATCGAACCACAAAAATGAATAATAGGGGGAAGATTTAACATCATAACCTCCCTTAAGGAAATAAAGGAGGCAAGAGCCACTTAGAGCAAGAATCTTATGATCTATCAGCTTCATAGAAGACACAAACATGGTTGATATGCAGAGCACAAACAACCTCTTCACTTGGAATAATAAAAGAGAAGGTTTGGCGCAAATATCATCACACTTGGATATCTTCCTAGTGGTAAAGAAACTCATCACTAGAGTTCATGAGCTCTCAATAGAGATCCTTCCATATGTAGGATCAGATCATTATCCCATCGCTCTCTCTTGGAGGACTTTTGGCAAGCGTCTCAAGCACCCTTTCAAGTTTGAACAATTTTGGCTCTCAGATAGAAATCTAGTTAACAAAATTGAAATCAGGTGGAAGAGAATGACCAACATTAAGGGCTCGAAGATGTCTATATTTCAATAGAAAGTCAAACACCTCCTCAAAAAATGGAACTAGGAATAATTTGGGAGCATCATCCAAGAAAAGCACATCCTAGAAATGGAAATGGCCACCCTCTAGAAGGGGATCATCCTCAATGGACACTCACAGGAAATAGGAGCTAAAGAAGAAACCCCTACTAGAAATATTTAGGAACGTTACAAGCAAGAGGAGATATATTGGAAACAAAAATCAAGAGTTAGTTGGCTAAAAGAGGCAAAACAAAACACATCCTTCTTCCATAAATCTACAGTCTATCACTGCTCATCTAATCATATCACCTACCTCTGTAATGAAGAAGGGGTCATTTTAGATAAGCACGAAGACATAAAACAAGAGTTAGTAAACTAGTTCTTGGACCTCCTCCAAGACCCTCAACCTCAACAAAGGACTACCATAAATCAAATCATGAAAAATGTTCCCAAAATTATCACTGAGGATTAGAAGGCAATGCTCATCATACCTTTCATTGAAGCAGAGATAACAGGGGCTCTCCAGTAGATGGAATATGGCTAAGATTTGGGCCGAGATGGATTCACCATCACCTTCTTCAAGCAATGTTGGAAATTCTTACAAAAAGAAATCATCAATATAATTGAAGAATCAAGGACCATCAGGAGCATCCTTCCAGTCTCCAATGCCACATTTCTTGCCCTAATTCCCAAGGAGGACATCACCACATCCACAGATAAATACCGACCCATAACACTATGCAATGTAATCTATAAAATTATCACAAAATTTATTGTAAATGGCTTAAAATCCATTCTCCCCTACCCCGTATCCTCTGAGCAGTTGGATTATATAGAAGGCAAACAGATCTTAGATGGCATCATCCTAGCCCATGAAGCTATACACTCACTCAAAAAACTAAATAAATTGGGCATGTGTATAAAATTGGACATGTTTGAAGCCTTTGAAAAACTCAACTAGGAATATATTAAAAGCATCCTCTTAGATTTCGGTTTCATCCCCCACTAGTCTCATTGGATCATGTCTCTTGTATCCTCTACTTTCTTCTCCATCCCAGTTAATGGCTCTATTGATCAATGGTTGTCATTGATGTCAACCCAAGCAGCACCAGGGGCTACCCTGATCTTGCATGGGCATTTTGACTTGACAAATTACTCTATTTTGAGTCAAGGAACTTCTATATGGACTCTACTCGACAATATTATTTTGTTGATATATGGCATGCCAAGTAATTCTTCACTGTTTGAGAGATATTCATGTTTGAAGTTAGTAACCCCAGTTAGTGGACCAAAACCCTATGGGGTTGTGGCATGGAACTCATAACTTGTTGTGGAAATTCAATAGTCAATAATTAATAATGTTTTTTTTCTCCTAAAATCGCTTCAACCTTCACTTGTTGAGGACCCTCTCAATTCAAGACATTCATATAAATAATGACCCTCATATCATCCTCTAGTAGGGATTTTGAGGCTTCAAATAGGTCATCGTGGAATTTTCACTATGACTTGTTTTTTGTGAAGCTTCAAAAGCTAAACGTAAAACCTATTTGAGAAGACATCTTGATGAACCTTGTGACTAAATTTCAGATCTTGTTTCACTGTATTTTCAGAGATGTGATATGAGGATGTTAGGGTTTTCACAGGCTCCCGAATTCAATGTCAAACTCAAGACGTTGGGAAAATCATCATAACTTTCACTCTATACATTGGATTCAAATTTCGTAAATAGTAATAGAAATAAGACGGGTTGTAGTTTTTTGAATAGCGTTTTCAGGGCCGAAGGTCACAACAGTGACACGTTGTACTTCATACAAGTTCACTCTACTGAACTAGTCTAAATCAAGTCATCGTGGGAGATTGGGCATAAATCTTTCTTGAAGAATCCAATCTTGATCAGACCTATGGGGTTGGAAATAGGACTTATAGGGATACCATAGGACACAATTTCAGAAACTAGAGATCCAAAATTACATAGATACAAAAGATTCAATATCGAGCTCCTAGAAGGCAAGAAAAAACATCATTGTAGTAAGGACCACACATCAAAAGTCAAGGGTAACTCTCCTAAAACAAGGTATGTGTGATTAGTGTTTACATTTTAATTTTGAGTATCATCTCTGACATATGTTTTTTCATGACAACATAAGTATATACAGTGTCCCAATTATATCTCTATGTCTCTATATGTCACACTTAGTTTTTCGGGTGTCCTATTCTTGATACTACGCATTTTATGCTACACCAAGTTTGCTAAATCTATATGATGTTGTAAGTTCATATTACATGTCTTGTCATAGTTGGTAGAATGGTCTCTGTTGTTGTACTTAGAACTTGGTCCATCACAAGTCTAGGGTTTGTCATTAGTTTTTATTGTATATATCTTTAGGTCAGTTTTGGATATAGTCTTGCATAGAGTCCAAGCATATCTCAAGAGTGGGGGTATTTGTCTACTGTTGTAGCAATTCAACAAAAAAAGTGACAAGCACATTTTAGGTACACATTGTAACTTTAATTTGTATTTATTCATTATTATGCATTTGCATGTGTTTTGCAGGCAGAGGTAAGTTGAAGGATATTTCTTTTGTTTTGGGATTGGTCTTGTCAAGAAAATTTTGCATGCAAGTAGAATAAGATTCAAGTACAACTTCAAGAAAGAATTTAAGAGCACAAGGATTAAATCAAAGGAAGCATTGCAATGGGACATCCTTTGAAGACATTACAACCATCCGTATATTTTGAAGAAGTGTCAAGGCAAAGAGTCATCATTATAAAGTTGTAAAAGAATCATTTGTAAAAGTGTCATCATTGGAAGAGTCATTATTGTAGAAGAGTCAATCTTCCTAGAGTCGAAAAGGCATTATTGAGAAGTATAGGAGTCACTGTTGGGATGATTTCATGGTTGGGTGGTAGTTCATAGAGTGATTGGGTATTTGGTCAAGTATACGGAAATCATTGCACATCTTATTGTATTGTGGATTTTTGTCCCTGGTTTGGGAATCCACAGTCTTGTCTTATTTCAGTCATTATAAGGTGGAAAGGAGGTGCTAGGTAGGTGTATGAAGTCGCCTACAAGTTGGGGCATGTGAACACTTTAGGGTGGTAGGGTGGTGCTAGGGCGAGTTATGGCTCGCTAGGGTGTTGGGGCATCCATTCAATTGATTACTGAAGAAACAAGGGTGTTGGGGCATCCTTTCAGTGGGAGCTGGAGAAGAATTCTTTTCTAGAATTCCGGGAAGTTGTTGCTTTCATTTCAGTTGAGGTTGAAGATTAAAGAATTTATTAGAAAAGCGTTCGGTGGTTTTTAACCCGAAGGGGGTTTTCCACCTAAAATTATTGTCCCTACTGTGTTGTTTTATTTACTATTATTACTGCATAAACATTAATAGTAATTGAAGATTAACTAATTCTCTAAAAAGATTTAAAAGTGTTATTGCTAAGGAATATTGATTCAGCCCCCTTCATAGTATTTCCAATAATTGGTATCAAAACTTGGTTCCTTCATTAACAACTTAACCACTGGAAGTCAGTTTTAAGAGCATAGAGATGGGAAAGTCAAAGAAGTAGGTTACAAGTATTTCAAAGGAAGGTACATGTACAAAAAAATCTAAAGAAAGTGAGTATTGTGTACCAACCCCTGATTTTGATGCAGATAATTACTGGATATGGGAATCCAGGATGGAAGTACATTTGCAGGCACATGGAATATGGGAATCAATTGTTTTTGGATACACATCTACTGACGAAGCTAAAAGGTACAATTTGAAGTCCATGAATGTAATTTCGAATGTTTTGCCAAATTCTATGAAAACAAAAATTGATCAATGTTCAATAGCTAAAGCTCTTTGGAAAAAGCTTCATTATCTCTATTCAAAAAAGAAATCAGGTCAAGATGTTATTGAAAATTCGGATCCTTTTTATTATGATGAAGAAATGGGAGAAATGAGTAAACAAAGTTTCAAAATCAAGTGATCAGGGTGATAAAGGAACTCAAAAGTCAAAAGGAAAAGACAAGACTTTTGGAAGTAGAATTGAAGACAACAAAAGAACTCATAAAATAAAATGAAGAGTCTGAGAAGATGATTAGTAGCCTGAGAACATAATTGGAAGATATCAAGAATACAACGACATGACACCTCAAGGGATAAGTCCAAAAGAAGAAACAAGAACTCGACACAACGTTTACAGAGATTAGTAGGATCACACAACAGGTGCAGGAAGTAGAAATTGAAAGGAAGGAATCTGGTCAAAGATACATATCCATTATTGAGCAAAAGAAAAAGGAATTAGAAACATATTTAGTATAAATAAGAAGGCTCAGGATTGAAAATGAAAAGAAGAAGGAACAAATATAGGTTCTCAATAGAGAAGTAGAGAAGACCACTCTTCTCAAGCTACAGGTTGAGGAGGCAGAAAAAAGAAGATCTTAAAAAAGATGGTTTCAAGAAGATGTTTCTCAAAAGAAAGAAGAACTTGATGAAACCTATGATGAGATCAAAAAACTCAAGGGATCGCAAAAAGAACACTTACAAGATAAGACATATGAAGAAGAAAAAATGAAGGCAAATAAAGATGGTAAAGCTCTAGTTGATGAAGGTACAAGCTCCACATCTTCGTAGGATGATTCTAAGAAGGAATTTGATCAAAGTGAAAAGCTAAAGAAGAATGTTGCAACTCCAAAGAACAAGAACAAATGACCATAATTCCGCCTCCAAAAAAGAATGAAAAATCTTCCATTTACAACTATCAAGGCCCATCACATCTGAATAAACCATTCAGGTACGCACATTTATTTAATGGTTATTGATTTTTATGTGCTAACTATGGACATATGAGTTCGGATTGTGAAGTTTTTGACAGGTACAATCATTATCTGCAAAACCCTAGAAGCATGTTTGCAGGATCACGAGACAGGTTCCACGATGATTTTTTCAGAAGAGAATACGTGCTAGATGGGCCAAACATTGAATGTTTCAAATGCCATAATTATGGCCATAGTACTCGCAATTGCAGATATCAGATGGAATCACCTATGGAAAACGTTGAATGCTTCAAGTGTCATAACTATGGGCACATGGCTCAAGATTGTAGGAATAAGAAGGTCTAGAAAAGGAAACAGGTACAAGAAGACAAAGAAGATAACAAGGTTTCAGTAGTTATGCTTTCAGGATTTGTAAAAGCAAGAGACCATGAGGAATTAGCAGTTGCTTTAGATAATGACTCAAGTCAAGATGACTCGTTAGGTGACTCACTATTTTGAATAGTCTGGCTTGTTGTCTCCTTGATGTTTGTAGAGGAGGAGTCTATGCAATGGTATATGGCACAAGTATACAATTGACAGAAAGGTAGTTTGAACAATATGGAAGTTTCATTACAAGTTCTGGGGGGGGGAAATAGTTGAAGGACTACGGGTTACCAGGAGCAAGGCAAGATTAGTCTGCAAAGGATATGCATAAGTTAAAGGAATCGATTTTGAAGAAACAATTACTCTTGTTGCCAGAATGGAAGCTATTAGGGTGTTTCTCGCTTATGCTTCTCGAGAAAAATCAAGGTCTACCAAATGGATGTAAGTTAGTTTTTATAAATGGTGAATTGGAGGAAGAAGTCTACATTGAACAACCCAAAGGTTTTATACTCTATGAAAAAGAAGACTATGTCTATATATTAAAGAAGGCTCTATATGGTCTCAAGAAATCTCCTAAGGTTTGGTATGCTCATCTTGATAGATATCTACATCAATGGGGATTCAAGAAAGGAAGTGATGACAACAATATTTATGTGAAAGTGGATCAAGATAACCTAACAATTATCAAAGTATATGTGGATGATATAATCTTTGGAACCAATGATGACATATTAAGTAAAGACTTTGCCACAAAAATGCAAAGTGAGCTTAAAATGTCTATGCTTGGAAATTTGAGATAATTTTTAGGGCTTCATATTTCTCAGTAGGTGTTGGACCTCAGAATTACTCTCTTTGACAACTTTTCTCACTTCTTTCTCTTGATTTCCATAAAAGGCATATCTCCATCACTGATAAATGATAGATTTTGTCTCAAGGAAGACATTAAATGATTAAAATGTTATACTTTTATTTTTTTGCTATTTGAAATAAGTTTTTGCAAATTAGCTATGGAACACATCCTATTCTACAGCTAACCATGTGTTTCGTAGCTACTTCCATGTTTGAACAGGTTACAGGTGTCAAACGAAGAAACTGGCCACATGGGCATCTCTGGAATCGTCTCGACATGGATCCTATCATAGTCACCCAGCCCAAATTGACAAAAAATCCAACTCAAGATCACAGTCAAAGGTGGAGTCAAACATATGAAACCTAGAAGCAATAGGACTCTTTGTCTACCCTTTCGTGGTTAATTAATAAATCCAACAAACCTATTGAAGCATTAACTCGGATCAACCACTTGTGTCAGCTGTACTGTGCAACCACCTTATTCGAATTCAACTCACTTGTAGCTGATCAAACATTTACACAGATTGGTTGTAATATGTGTAGACCACCTGTAGCTAATTTTCCTCAAAATACAGTAATGCATATTTTCTTTAAATACCACTTGTATAGAAGGAGGTTTTCTTTTCATTTGTTTTTTGTTAGGCCCCTATACTACTAGTGTAACCCCTTATTGTTATTAGTACAACCCACTTATTATATTGATGTACCCATGTAGTGCCCATATTGTTACTATTGTGCCCCATAGAAGCCCACTATTGTTATTATTGTGCCCTTACATTATTATTGTTATGTCGACTCTAATTATGTTATGACCCCTTAGACTCCTATATATAGAAAGGAGGTCTTTTCATTTGTATAATCCAAGAATTGTTCATTTATGTAATGTAAAGGAGGTTGCCCCCTTGAAGAGGCTGAATTTTAAGGCATTGATCTATCTTTTTCTTGAGCTGGTTTCATAGCATTTTTTGTTCAGTTTTAATTTCATCATTTGCTTTCAGCAGTGTTTGTAACTTAGGTTAATTTCTTGTAGTTTGATTTCTTTTAGTTCTGATCAGTAACATAATGTTAGAATTCAATTGTGTATTCTTGTTTCTCCAATCCATTTCATAAAGGAAACAACTTTGTTTTTAAACAGAGTAAGGTTGAAAGTAATGAGGATGCATTGTTGATTAGTTTAATCATTGATTTTGTTATTTATTTCCTAGTTCAAATTGCCAATGCACTGTGTGAATGAATGTTTTTTATCACTATTTCAAGCTGATATCCATCCTAAACTAAATGGTTAAACTTTCACTTTACGCAAGGGTTGAAACCAATCAGTTACTTTTTGCATGTTTTATTTAGTTCTTTAGACCATAACGTACAGAAAGTTGCTTAGATTCCATCTCAAGAAAGCATTCTTTCAAAATTGAAGGTTTGGGTAGCTAGAAGTACTTCAATTAATTTCATTCTCTATATTTATTTCAACATGACTTAAAACTTTACCTTCTAGTTTTAGGAATTATTCATGAATTAGGATTAGATGAGAAGATGGGATAGATGTTATGTTTTTTTCCTTCTTTTAGCTTAGATTTTAACTAGTTTTAAGCCCTTGGTTCACCTTTAGGAAATTTAGATTCACTTTCTCATAGTTCAACTTATACATCATTAGGGATCAAAGAACAGAAACCCCCAAAACAATATAAAATACAAAACAATGAAGTAAGAAGGGTTAACTAGCACATACAATGCACTACACTTCATCAGCTTACGAGCCTCGATTGATAATAGCAAAGCAATTTAGGATACTAAATTGACTAAACATTTTGGTGTCATTTCCGAGGAAGTGTAACTAGGTAACCTTATCTCTTACATTAAAAAAAAATGATATACATAAAGAAAGAGACTCTAGGGGTAGATTTATAGCTAGAGGCAGGAGTTCAATTCCTACAACACCACCTACTCCACCAAGAACAAGAAGAGATACACCTCCATCCCAAACTCATACTCTCAGCCATATAACTCTTGAAATTCCAGGGGCAAAAATCAAATCAAAAGAATCTCCTACATCATCTACCAAGTCAGTCCTAGAGGAGAAAAATCTTGGATCTCTAACAGCAAGAGTAGCCTTTTTCACCTCTACATGGGAGCACATTTTAGTTGAAGAATTAGGAATACCTAGTGAGGAAGAAGAAATATAACTTCTCTCCCATATCCCATTAATAGAACAACCAGAGGAGGAGAAAGTAACCTCGCAAGTTGAACCCT
Organism: Pinus taeda; assembly: GCA_000404065.3. Lineage (NCBI taxonomy): Eukaryota > Viridiplantae > Streptophyta > Pinopsida > Pinales > Pinaceae > Pinus > Pinus taeda. The sequence goes on along the minus strand of APFE030718728.1, from coordinate 63,294 downwards.
ACAATGACCCTGAAGAAACTATAATGGCAGAAGAAGGAGAAGATGGAGAATTCACACTGTTTGGAGGATGGGGTAGAGGAAAAGGTAGAGTAAATAATGGAGGCAGAGGAAATAATGGAGGAGGCAAAGGAAATAGGGAAATATATAATTCTTTTGGATTCCATATAGTGGATGAAGAAACAAATGCCACAATGAAAAATATCTCACCTTCTATCCTCCCAAACTTCCATGGATTAAAATGTGAGGATCCTGAAACATTTTTATTTGAGTTTGAAGTCTTGTGCAAAACCTATGATTATCTAGAAGACTCTCAAAAACTTAAGTTGTTCCCATCAACACTGAAAGGATTTTCTTTGAAGTGGTTCACAGGGTTAGTCACTCAGTCCATTAGAACATGGAATGACGTGAAAAAAGTGCTTTTGAATAGGTATTTGGATTATTGCATGCCTACCAATCACAAAGATGAAGTGTTCAAAATGATGCAAAGAGAGGATGAAAATTTAGAGGTTTTGATTGAGAGATTCAACTATAATTTGAAAAGAGCAAAGATGGACAATTTAGATGAAGATACCTTAAAAGCTCTTTTATTAAAATCCATTAGAGATGAGTGGATAGATATCCTCAATATGATGGGGAAGGGAGATCTCTCTCAACTCCCATTAAATGATATAGGAGAATTATGTGTTCATCTCTCAAGAAGGAAATCCAAAATTCAGAAAGGTCCAAGAGATCCTTCTCTTGTTAGAGTAAATAAATCTGCAACTGGATCAATGAGTAGGGCGGAAATTGGTAATATGCTTGATGAATTCAAAACAGATATTCTAGGGAGTCTTAGTGAGAAAATAGAAACCCTTAAGTTGCAAAACAAGAAGAAAGATGAGGCTAATGCTTTAGCTATTTTCTGTCCAAAATGAAAAAAAAAAAACATGCTCTAAGAGAATGCCCTTTAGATGCAAAAATTATAGAGACTTGTATGATTTGCTCAAAGAATCATGAAACCAAGGGTTGTCCTTTGATTTAAGGTCTTAAGGCTATTTTTCAAGAAGAAACAGTTCTAAATTTAGTAGAACCTCTTTGCTTTGTCTTTAGAAAACCTTGGCAGGGGCCACAAAATTAGGGATTTAACAATCGAATGTATCTTCAACTCCCACCAAATTGGAATTCTTGGCCGCAAACTTGGCCTCAACCTCAATCTCAATCTCAACCTTGGGCACAAGGAGTACAAAATCCTTATGGAATATTTTCTCAATATTATTAATATCCTCCATCATATCATAATTATCCTCCCCCAAACATTCCACAACAAGATCAGCAGCCACAACTTCAAAATTAGAACCCTCAACTTTCATTACAATTTCCACAACAAAACCAAAGTCCTCAACTCTAACTGCCATTTCAGTAGAGACCAAATCAACTACCTACCCAAACATTACCAAACCCCAACAATAAAAATCCTCAGAATACTTACATGGTGGAAGGACAACAATTTCCAACTTATATGATCACTCCTTTAGATCTCAATGATGTTCAATTAAGATCTGGTAGGATATTAGAAAAGGATATACCTTTTGTAGTTATTCAAGAACAAGACAATTATGAGGAAGATTCTCTACAACCCAATAAAAGTTTTGAGGAAACATCTCTCCAAAACCAAAAATACTGAAAAAGAAAAACAGAAAGAACCTGCGAACTCAACTCCTATCATTGAGAATCCATTATCTACTTTTGCACCTCCTTTTCCTAAAAGATTACAAGTTGATAGAGGAGTAGAAAAGCAGATCATGTTGCCTAATTATGATTTCCTAAATGAATTAAAAAATGTCAGTATCAAAATTCATGTGTTACAAGCCATTAAGGAGATTCCAATCCTAGCTAAAACAATAAAGGAGTTGAGCATAAAGAAACTAGGAAGAAAAGAAAAAGAAACAAAAAGAATTCACCTGGTGGAAAAATAATATATATAATGATGGAAAAAATGGCCATACAAAAATATGTAGATCCAGGAAGTCCAATTATGAAAACACATATCAATGGAGTTTAAATTCCAAATACATTGATTGATTTAGGGAAATCAATAAACATCATGAGCAAACAAACCATGGAACAACTCAAGCTTCCTAATCTTCTTTACACCCCTACATTACTGCAATTAGAAGACATATATGTAATCAAACCAGATGGAGTGTTAGAATATATTTTAGTATTCTTAGATTCTTGGGAATATCCTGTTGATTTTATGATCTTAACCCCCAAGAACAATCTAGGAGGACATCCACTCATATTAGGAAGACATTGGCTGGCCATAGCTGATGCTTTCATTAGTTGTAGATCTAGTGATATGTATATTTCTTATGAGAATTCAACAAAGAAATTCACTCTATATCCTCCACCAAGAAAAATCACAGAAATAGATGACAAAGAATGGATTGATGATGAAAATGACATTCAACATCTCTTTACTATTATAGATATTAGTGAAAATAGTAAAATCTTAAATACAATGGAAAATTTCGAATCAACTCCAGAATATGAACATGATCAATTTCAAGAAAAATCCAATATTGAATATTTGTCATCTAGGCAGATGTCTCTTTATTCTATGGAAGAATTTTGTAGCTCTACAATTGAAATCTTTCTAGGGAGAACATTGAACATAAACAATAACTTGGAGAAATTACAACAAGAAAAGCTAATCAAGACATTACAACAACATTATGCTGCATATGCATGGGAATATACTGACATGAAAAAAATTAGCCCTAAGGTTTGTATACATCACATCTACATTGACGAAAATTGTAAACCTATCAAACAATCTCAGAGAAGAATGAATCCAAATCTTAGGGAAATTGTGAAAGAAGAGCCATAAAAATTGCTGAATGTAAAGTTCATTTACCCAATTTCAGATAGCCAATGGCTTTCCCCTTTAGTAATTGTGCCCAAAAAGAATGGTAAATGGCGGGTGTGCATTGATTACCGAGAATTGAATAAAGCTATCCTTAAAGATCATTTTCCTTTTCCCTTTATAGGTCAAGTGTTAGATACATTCGCAGGTAAGAAGTATTTCTCATTCTTGGATGGTTTTAGTGGTTATAAACAAATTCGGGTGGCACCTGAAGATCAAGATAAAACCACATTTACTTGTCCGTGGGGAACTTATGCTTACCAAGTACTTCCTTTTGGGTTATGTAATGCACCTGCAACATTCCAAAGAGCAGTACTAGGAATTTTTTCTAATCTAATACATGATTGTGTAGAGGTATATATGGATGATTTTACAGTCTATGGGAATGCATTTGAAGAAGCTTTGGAAAATTTGGAAAGATTTTTTAAAATATGTAAGGAAGAAAACCTTTCACTAAGCCATGAAAAATGTTTTATGATGTTTACAGAAGGTATTGTTTTAGGGCATCACATATCAGAAGATGGGATTAAAGTTGATAAATCTAAAATTGAAGTCATCTCTAAATTATCAATTCCAAATTGCCAAAAGGATGTTTGAAGTTTTCTAGGATTCATATGATACTATAGACAATTTATAGAAAATTTCACTAAAATAACATCCCCACTCTTCAAATTACTCACCAAGGATTGTGAATTCAATTGAAATCTTGACTGCCAGATAGCATTTGAGACTTTAAAAAAAAAATGTCTGAAGCACCCACCTTGAGAGGTCAAAATTGGAAACTAACTTTTCACATTTTAATAGATGCTTTAGATACAGCTTTGGGAGCTGTATTAGGACAAAAATACTTGATTCCCTATGCCATCTACTATACAAGTAAAAGTTTGACTGCCACTAAGTTGAACTATATTGTAACTGAAAAGGAATTTTTAGTTGTTGTTCATGCAATCAACAAGTTCAGACATTATATAACAGGCTATGAAACCTTTTTTCATAGAAATCACTCTACAATTAGATATTTAATGAATAAAGCTATTATTAATGGCAGAGTTATATGATTGCTTTTAGTCTTGCGAGAATTCAATATTATTGTGCTAGATAGACCTGGAAAACAAAACACAGTTGCTGATTTCCTATCCAGAATTCAAAATATCAAAGATGACACTCCGATTGAAGATAAGTTTCCTGATGAATATCTTTTTGCAATGAATACTCAAACTACTTGGTTTGCAAATATTGCTAATTACTTAGTAACAGGGAAATTACCTTCACATTTGTTTCCTAGAGAAAAAAGAAAAATCATTCAGATAAGTTTAAGATACTTATGGATTACTAATGAATTATATAAAACGGGCCTAGATCTTATGATAAGAAGATGTGTTAGGGAAGATGAAATGCCTGAGATTCTTAAGGCATGTCATGATGAGCCATGTGATGGACACTTTGTTGACAAGAGGACAACCTATATAATCCTTTCTTTATGATATTATTGGCCATCTATCTTCAAAGATGCCAAATAATATGTCAGGAGGTGTGACAGCTGCCAGAGGGTAGGGAAACCTACTCCTTCAAATGAAATGCCACTACAAATTTAGGTACTCATTGAACCTTTTGAAAAATGGGCCTTAGATTTTGTTGGGCCAATTAATCATTCATCTAAGAAAAAGAAGTATACATTGGTATGCACTGATTATGTCACTAAATGGGTAGAGGCCAAAGCATTACCTTTTGCTAATGAAAAAATTGTAGTTAATTTTCTTTTTGAGGACATCTTCACTCATTTTGGTGTTCCAAGAGAAATTATGACAAATCAGGGATCTCAATTTACATCTAAAATGGTGAAAGGTCTTGTGGAAGATTACAAGATCAAACATAGGAAATCTACTCCCTATAATCCACAAGAAAATGGTCAAGTTGAATCTACAAATAAGGTGATTGAAGGAATTCTCACCAAGACTGTGCATCTACATAGAAGAGATTGGGCAAAAAGGCTTCCTGAAACCTTATGGGCCTATAGAACTACATGGAGGAACACAATGAGACATACACCCTATGAACTTGTTTATGGGAAACAAGCCCTGTTCTGTATAGAGTTTCAAATCAAAACCTTCAAGATGGCAGTCTAATTGGGATTGGATTTATCAGAAGCACAGAAGCATAGATTGGAGCAACTCAATGAACTTGATGAAATCAGGCAAGATGCAGTCCAAAGAACTAGTATTGTCCAACAACAGAGGGCTAAATGGCATGATAAATATATTAAGAAGAAGAAGTTTCAAGTAGGAGATTGGGCACTATTGTTGGATTCAAAGTTCAAAGATTTTCAAGGGAAGTTTCAAACTCATTGGCTTAGGCCATATGGTATTGAAGAATTCTTTAATAACAGAGCAGTAAAGATAAGGATAATAGATAGAAGCAAAATACCTCTTCTTGTGAATGGTCATCGGTTGAAGATATATCAAAAACTAGTTTCAAGAGAGGATTTCATTAAGATTTCGAGTATAACTTTGAAATGAAACTAGTGAAGAAGAATTCTTCTTCTCCACTAACTTAGTCTTTATTTTTCCTAAAAATAACAATAATAATAATAAAATAAAAAAAAATTAAAATTTATGAGGTTGAAAACCAATCATTGATTGGCATCCTTATACAGAAAATACAGGGTGAAAATCAGAGATATCTGACATCCTATATTTTCCATTTCCTTTCTGTAATAAGTAGTGACAAAAATCTACATTCATTTACAGTTTAGAGTCTACAAATTCATCATCTCATTCCATCTCATTCTGTCTTCATTTTTCTCTGCAGTTCCACTTCATCTCATTGTCATATTTCATTTACATTTTATCTTCTTACAGTTTTACCCCATTTCACCCTATTTTTCATTTTATCATACATCTCATTCCATCTCATTGTCATAACTCATTTACGTTTTATTTTTACATCCATATTTCATAAGCCGTATTTCACTTTTCCTTCTTTTCACATTCTGCAGTTGATTCCATTCCACAGCTAATCTAATTCTGCAGCTACAACTTCCTTATTAGCTCTGGCACAATTGTACAACTTACAAATAAATTATGAATGCAGGGAAATTGAAGAATCAAGTTTTGGAGATCAACCATGCTCAAAGTACCTACGGATCAAAACCAAAAGAATTATCAAGCAAAATGTTAAGTTCTAAAGGTAAAATGCAAATTTATTTCAAACAACAAGTCATAAACATAAGTCATGTATAATATGAATGATCATATGTCTCCTTAACAAGTCATCATTTGATTTGATTAACACTTCATGATACCACATCTCCGCCACATCTTCCACATTTGATACCAAATGGTCTATAATGATTTCATCATACCACACCTCCACTATTCTGTACTTAAACAATCTCTAATAATTCCATCTGTTAACGGTCAAAACTACGATGTGACCACCGTATTCACGTCTCTCCAAACCCTCACTGTCTACTTTATGCAAACCCATGAGTTATTTTTCATCATACCCACAGTCAGTCAATTTCATAGACCAGGAGAGTAATTTTGAAGGTTAGAAAATTCTACGAAACAGAGACTATGGGACTCATTGTCAGGGTAGAGCCCATAGGGGAAAAGTTTATGGAAGGGTACCCACAACTCAAGGAGATGTTGCCGAAAACTAGATGGCTCAATTTCATTGAAAATTTTGATGGATATCACAAGGAGATCACAAAATATTTTGCTAGATCATTCGATGGTACATAAGTAGAGATTGGAGACATTAAGTTTGCAGTAACAGAATCTTACATAGCAGAGGCTACAGAACTGCCAAGACTTGGTGAGAGATGGTTCAAAAACAAAGAATTTCATAGTGAATCATGGAATTTAATCCTTAGGAACCCAAGTATGGATGTCACTGTGTTTAGAAAAGGAATACCTATTTCAACACTTGAAAATAAATGGATAAGAATGCTTTTGATATTACAAAGATTTATTACCTGTGAGGGAAGATTCAGATGCATGTATGTTTATCATATAAATTTATTGATGAACTTTCTAGAAAATGGAAACATCAACCTCCCTTTCTTTCTAAGGAGGATGGCTTCAAATGTACAAAAGAAAATAGAATTCATAGACACAATTATGTACCATCATGGGTTGGTAAAAATACTGGTTGAGTATCATCTACTTCCAAGGTTGATAAGGTTATAGGTGTCAAACGAAGAAACTGACCACATGGGCATCTCTAGAATCGTCTCGACATGGATCCTATCCTAGTCACCCAGCCCAGATTGACAAAAAAGCCAGCTCAAGATCACAGTCAAAGGTGGAGTGAAACGTATGAAACCCAGAAGCAATAAGACTCTTTGTCTACCCTTTCGTGGTTAATTAATAAATCCAACAGATCTGTTGAAGCATTAACTTGGATCAGCCACCTGTGTCAATGGTTCTGTGCAACCACCTTATTCGAATTCTAGTCACTTGTAGCTGATCAAACATTTACATAGATTGCTTGTAATATGTGTAGACCACCTCTAGCTAATTTTCCTCAAAAGACAATTATGAATGCTTTCCTTAAATACGAATTGCACAGAACTGAGAGAAATTCGAAGTTTTTGAGGTATTAAGCTTAGACTTGCAGCTCTGTAATTTTTAACTTTTGTTCATGTTTATAATATAAAGCCGCGTGTTGACCAATGATTGTTTGAAAGAGTATTTTCAACTAGTTAGCACCTCAACCCAGTCAGTTGCAGAGGGACCCTGAACTGAAGGAGGTTTTCTTTTCATTTGTTTTCTGTTTAGTTTTAATTTCATCATTTGCTTTTAGTAGTGTTTGTAACTTAGGTTAATTTCTTGTAGTTTGATTTCTTTTAGTTCTGATCAGTAGCATAATGTTAGAATTCATTTGTGTACTCTTGTTTCTCCAATCCATTTCATAAAGGAAATGACTTTGTTTTTAAACAGAGTAAGATTGAAAGTAATGAGGATGCATTGTTGATTAGTTTAATCATTGTTTTTGTTATTTATTTCCTAGTTCAAATTGCTAATGGACTGTGTGAACGAACGTTTTTTATCACCATTTCAAGCTAATATCCATCCTAAACTAAATCGTTAAAAATTCACATTACACAAGGGTTGAAACCAATTAGTTACTTTCTACATATTTTATTTAGTTCTTTAGACCATAAAGTACAGAAATTTGCTTATATTCCATCTCAAAAAAGCTATCTTTCAAAATTGAAGGTTTGGATAACTAGAAGTACTTCAATTAATTTCATTCTTTGTATTTATTTCAACATGACTTACATCTTTACCTTCTAGTTTTAAGAATTATTCATGAATTAGGATTAGATGAGAAGATGGGATAGACGTTTTGTTTTTTTTCCTTCTTTTAACTTAGATCTTGACTAGTTTTAAGCTCTTGGTTCACCTGTAGGAAATTTAGATTCGGTTTCTCATAGTTCAAATTATACATCATTATAGATCAAAGAACAAAAACCCCCAAAACAGTATAAAATACAAAACAAAGAAGTAAGAAGGGTTAAGTAGCACATACAATGCACTACACTTCATCATCTTATGAGCCTCGGTTGATAATTTATCGAAGCAATTTAGGATACTAAATTGACTAAACAATATGATAAAGGAATATTCATATATTGATCCAAAATTGATTTTGGATAGACTCCTAAGTCTAGTGGTCCTTATAGAGGAAAAATGAAAGTCCAAAGAAGTTCCTGGAAATAGCACCATTAAAAAGATCTTTTCCTTCTAAATACACTGCAACTTGAATGGTCTAAAATGGACTTAGGATGCAGAAGTTATTGCATGTAGAAGATGCCCAGTTTCTTTGAAAAAAGAGGCAAAAACCCCTAAAATGGCAAAAAAACCCTTATAAGGGAAAAACGCATTGCATGAGGAAAATAGGAGGACTTAAGGTCAAAAGAAAGGCACCCCCGATCAGTGACCTCCGATGATTGGATTGGCGGGTCGGATCGGAGGCAGGCGGTGTATACGCAATACAAAGGTCCAGTGTGATGCGATACTGTGATATGCGATGTTGCTGATCATCGAAACCGGCGATGCCATGAGGCAAAGGTGGGACCCCGCGACGCATGATATTGCAATCGCCGATATTGGTGGATCACAATTGTCACCGACATCAGCCATGCCATAGGAACCCCTAGCCCATGTGATACACAATTGCGATGTCACAATATCACGTTAGAACATTGCAAAGGAGTGGGCCATTATATAATATATATATATATAATATATATATATATATATATATATTATATATATATATATAATATTATATAATATATAATATATAATATATATATAATATATATATATGATGTGATGGCCAGACTCGACGGGGCTATAGGTGATAGTTGATGTATTTTTAAATCCGCCTAACGGCATTTTGCTATGCATTTCACATATTTCGTTTAATAAATGAAATACGAAAGGAAGCGCCAATGCGATGAAAACCGGACCGGAAAGGGTTTTTGAATGAAATTATATATTGTTTCAAGTCCGATATGGGTCGTTTTGCGGGATTTTGCAATGTTTTAATGCATTTCTCTGTGTGAATAGAGAATGGCTATTTCAGGGATTTCAAAGGCCCGACGCACTTTTCTATTGTAGAACAAAGGACCACCTCCCCTAAAGACATTATGCAGTGATTACTAATGCTCATAAGAGGGATTCTAGCAGACAAAGGTCGGAAGCCAGAGAGCCCAAGGAGGGGAAACAAACAAACAATGCTGATTGACTAAAAGCCACAGAATGACAGAAAAAGAAAAAATGAGAATAAACAGCACTGAGACAGGAGCGCAAAAAGCTAATTCAAAGCAGGAAGCTAGGGCAATTGAGAGCAGAGAGAGCTCAATTGAGCAGAGGGAACAAAAACAAGCAGCCCAGGAAGCAAAAGCGAATGCACAGAGCAGCCAAGGGAGTCACTTGGAGGTCAAGTGAAAAGCTAGAGAGTTGTACATTGCTGAGATCCAAAAAATCCAAAGCCAAGAACTAGAGCCAGAGCCAGAGCCAAGAGATAGAGCCAAGAGCTAGAGCCAGAGCTAAGAGCCAGAAACCCGAGAGCTTCAAGATCTAGGGGATAAAATGGTGTTTGAACCCATTGTTTCTGTGGAAAACAACATGAGTTGAGCCAAGAGCTTGTAAAAAGGACTTATACCATAATCCCAAAGAGCCTAGTCGAGTTGACTAGAGCTCACAAAGATGTAGCCCAAGGGTTGGGTGAACTCAAAATTGATATTGTTGTTCTGTGTGTGTTTTATTGTTGTATTATTCACTAATGTTTTAATTGTTGCTATTTTCTTTATATCAGTTTAAGCAAAATCAATCTACAACACCTGAACGGTTTTAAAAACAAACACCAACATACACCTATATTTTCAAGCATTTTTAATTTTGCATTGGTTAATCAATAAGACTTGGGAATATTTAAAGCTTTGGAAGTGGGGAGGTTCTTTTAAGTGAGACAAGAAGCTTAAGTGCCCCATTTTCAGATCAGGTGGTATCAAAGCCTAAGTTTGGTTAACCGCACCTTTAAGAAGTTTATACCAGAATGCTTGATTGACAAAGCAAAGACTGCTTGTTTGAAAGGTGTTTGAGCAACAAGGAGCTGATTGTATGCTTGTTTTGCAGACTGACTATTTTCTGAGTTTGAAGAGGTAAAGAGAAAGCTACTGATAGGTCAGTCCAGGAAGGAAAAGAAGGAAGAAGGGCTGAAGGCATTATTCTATCCCAAAGGACCTCAAGGCAGTCCTTAAAAGCACAAGAGGTTTGTTGCAAAAGGTTGTTGAAATAAGCTCTTTATTAATCTTGTTTGAAGTTCTTTTGCTCATTGGCATAATGACAACTTCTACAAGTGTATCCTCGAATTCCTCTTGCATCACAAGACTCTTTGTTGAAGACATAAAGCAAGACTTGTTCAGTACGATGGGAAAGGTGAGAGAAATGTATGAGGATGGATGGAAGAGCAACATACTTAGAGAGAAGTTGAATTCTGTGGAGGAAGAGAAGTAGTTGCTTTCTGACAGACTATAGGAAATGGAAAGGCAACTTCATATTGCAAATATGAACCTGAAGAGGATGCACGAGTTGGAGTCATAACTCTTTGTTTCCCAAGAAGCCCTGGTCAATTATCAGCTTGAATAAGAGGTAAACCATTCTACTTTGTCTTCTAAGAATGCTTATATTGGTTCTTTTGAAAAACATACTAGAGGCATCGGCTCCAACCTAATGTCCAAGATGAGCTATGAAGGAAAGGGCTTGGGAAAGCATGCACAAGGTATTGTTGAGCCAATAATGGTTGAGGAAAGGCCTAAGTATTTGGGTCTTGGCTATGGATAGTCTTGTGGATAGAGTTCCAAAGCTGCCATGAAAGCCATTGAAACGGCTCCAAGAAAGAGTTGCATTGCAGAGTGTGAATATCATGTTTAGGAGGAATGCAGTTTCTTGAAACATCACTTGTAGGATGGTGGTGTTCAGAAGCACACACTTGAACCAAAGACTTGTGGAAAATCTAACAGCCTTGAAGAGCTTGATGGTGTTACAAAGGGAGTCACTTCTTCATTTGCTTCACCTTCTCATGAAGGTAATAAAGGTGAATGAGGCAGGTATAAATCTGGTTCTAAACACATCCCTTTTTATTTTGCAAAGCATGGAAAATTTCCACATAAGCATGGTAAAAGAATTGCATGTTCCTTTTGTGTTGTGGATAACCATCATGTTTCTAGATGTTGGAAGAGAGTGGCCACATACAGGAAACTTTTGAAGGAAAAGAAGCAAAGAGCCAAAGGTCCATTGGACAAGGAAAATCATGCTATCAAGAGGATGCACATGTGTTGCACTTATTGCCATAAGCAAGGGCACCTTGCTACAAAATGTTGGACTTTGAATCCAGCGATGCTTCCACAAAAGTTGAAGAAAGTGGAAAGAAAAGATGGCAGAAATGGAAAGGAAGTTTTCATGGATGATGTGCTTTTTAATGATTCACATGTTGATGCTAATGTGCAAACAAAGGAAAGACCTTTGAAATGGATTGGTAAGAAATGGCTAGAGTTCTTTTCCAATTAAGGATTGCATGTCTACTGATGCATCTATTTGAATTTATTGTTGATGAGATGCAAGTTGCAGGTTTCTACCAAGATGGTGAATGGAAAAAGGTTGAGTAGGGGACTCACTTTGTTCCTGCAACATTATATTTCATTTCAGCTTCAAAAGTACAATGTACTTAAGTGAAAGTTGAAGGATGAAATGCATGCATAAGCATGATGTGCATGAACACAGGTATGTTTTTTTTTCCTTGTATTTGAATATGTATGTAATTAACTTGAAGGGTTGATTGCTTTTATATGAACATGCATGTAATGTTGACTTGGGAAAATTTGACTTGGTCTCCAAGATGGAGATAGTGATGAAATGTTTCATCTTTCGAAAAAGAGTCCAAATGGTCTTTTTCTACATGCTTGACTTAAAGGGTCATTTGTTTTAAAGGCATGTTTTGTGTGCTCATTGTCTAGTCCATGATATGTATGCATATGTAAGGCATGGAGGTGTTCACCAAATGTGAAATCTATTTCTTTTGTTGCAGCAGGAGTTTAGGCCATCCAGTTTTTATCTATATGCCTGTTGTTGTTAACAATTGTTGTTGGCGACTCTTCAAATAGGTACAAATGAGAGTTTGTGGAGCAGGTGTACTTCACATTTGTTTGAGCCACCTTGGATCAATGATCAAGGAAAAGATGTTAAAACTACCTTCTATGACCATCTAAGCAAGAGTTTTTCAGAAAGGCAAAGAAGAAGGTAGCTCTTCCCAGGAAGACTGTCCTGTCCATAAGGGAAGTGGTCAGAAACTTTGGTTCAGAGGCACTATGCAAGGAAAGTGTAAGGAGGCTGAAAGAAGAGGGTGAGTCACTCTCATTTATTGTTCAGATCAATATATCAGTCTTTTGGAGACCAAAAGTTCTTTTAGTGGGAATGCGCGATCCAAAATTGATTTTGGATAGACTCCTAAGTCTAGTGGTCCTCATAGAGGAAAAATGAAAGTCCAAGGAAGTTCCTAGAAATAGCCCCATTGCAAAGATCATTTCCTTCTAAATCTACTACAACTTGAATGGGATAAAATGGACTTAGGATGCAGAAGTTATCACATGCAAAATATGCCCAGTTTCTTTGAAAAAAGAGGCAAAAACCCATAAAAATGGCAAAACAACCCTTATAAGAGAAAATCGCATCGCATGAGGCAAAGAGGAGGACTTAAGGTCAGGTGGAAGGCAACCCCGATCAACAACCTCCAATGATCGGATCGACGAGTCGAATTAGAGGCAGGCAGTGTATACCCAAGGCAAAGGTCTGGGGCGATGCGATTTTGTGATATACGATGTCGCCGAATGCCGAAATCGGGGAATCGCAATCAGTAATGCCACGAGGCAAAGGTGGTACCTCGCAACACGCGATATCATGATCGCCGATATCAGTGGATTGCAATTAGCGTCGGCATCGGCCATGCCATATGAGAACCCTGGACCTATGCGATACACAATTGCGATGTCACAATATCGCATTGGAACATTGTAAAGGAGTGGGGCCATTATATATATGTGTGTGTGTGTGTGTGATGTGATGGTTGGTCCCAACGGGGCTATAGGAAATAGTTGATGTATTTTTTAATCCACCTAACGACATTCTGCTATGTATTTCACGTATTTCATTTGATAAATGAAATACAAAGGGAAGTGCTGATGCGATGGAAATAAGACCTAAAAGGATTTGTGAATAAAATTATATATCGTTTCAAGTCCGATATGGGTCGTTTTGCAAGATTTTGCAATGTTTTAATGCATTTTTTTGTCTAAACAGAGAATGGTTATTTCAGGGATTTCAAAGGCCCAATGCACTTTTCTGTTGTAGAACAGGTGGCCACCTCCCCTAAAGAAATTATGTAGTGATTGCTAATGCTCAGAAGAGGGATTTGACCAGACAGAAGCTGAAAGCCAGAGAGCCCACGCAGAGGAAAATGAACGGACATCGCCGATTGGCTAAAAGACATAGAATGACATAAAAAGAAAAAAGGAGAATAAGAAACATTGAGATAGGAGCACAAAAAGCTAAGTCAAAGCAGGAAGTTAGGGCAATTGAGAGCAGAGAGAGCTCAATTGAGCAAAAGGAATGAAAACAAATAGCGCAGAAAGAAAAAGCAAATGCGTAGAGCAGCCAAGGGAGTCACTTGGAGGTCATGTGAAAAGCTAGAGAGTTGTACATTGCTGAGAGCCAAAGAAGCCAGAGCAAAGAGCCAGAGCCAAGAGCTTGAGTGAGAGCTGAGAGCCAGAAAGCCAAGAGCTTCAAGAGCCAGGGGATAAAATGGTATTTGAACCCATTGTTTCTATCCAAAACAACAGGAGTTGAGCTAAGAGCTTGTAAAAATGACTTATACCATAATCCCAGAGAGCCTAGTCGAGTAGACTAGAGCTCACAGAGACGTATCCCAAGGGTTAGGTGAAATCCAAATTGATATTGTTGTTCTGTGTGTGTTTTATTGCTGTATTGTTTATTGTTGTTTTAATTGCTGCTATTTGCTTTATATCAATTTAAGAAAAATCAATCTACAACACCTGAACAGTTTTAAAAATAAATACTAGCATACATCTATATTTTCAAGCATTTTTAATTTCGCATTGGTTAATCAATAAGACTTGGGAATATTTAAAGTGTTGGAAGTGGGAGAGGTTCTTGTAAGTGAGACAAGAAGCCTAAGTGCCCCATTTTTAGATCATATATGAAACCATGTACATCAAGGAAATGCTCAAAAAATTCCAGATGGAAGATTGCAAGCCATTCCTTACCCCCGTGATAATAGGTTGAAAGTTAAGATTAGTAGATTCATCAAAGGATGTGGACCAAAGGTTGTATAGATCCATGATTGGTAGTCTCCTATATGTGACAACCTCCCATCCTGATGTGATGCAATCAGTTAGATAAGTAGCAATATTCCTAGTAGCACCAAATGAATCTCATATTATTGTCGTCAAAAGAATTCTTTGATATCTTAAGGGCACAACGGAATATGGTCTATGGTACACCAAAGGAAATGATCTGGTTTTCCAAGTGTATAGGTCTGTAGGATGGTTGTTTGTTAGGGGGAGTTACCCTTTGCCATTGATGACAAAGGGGGACAAAAGGTAGTAGGAAGAGGTGTCATGATCACAGGTGGAGTATTTGTGTTTCCATAAATGCCAAAGCGGGATATTGTTGATCAATGGTTGTCATTGATTTCAACCCAAGCAGCACCAGGGGCTACCCTTATATTGCGTGGGAATTTTGACATGAGAAACTACTCTATTCTGAGTCAAGGATCATTTATATTGATTCTACTCATTGAGATGTTTCCAATGATATATGGCATGTGAAGTAATTCTTCACAGTTTGAGAGACATTCATGTTTGAAGTTAGTAACTCCAGTTAGTGGGCTAAAACCCTATGGGGTTGTGGCATGGCACTCATAATTGGTTGTGGTAATTGAATAGTCAATAATTAATAATGTTTTTTTTTCTCCTAAAATCCCTCCAACATTCACTTATTAACAACCCTCTCAACTCAAGACATTCATATAAATAATGACCCTCATATCCTCCTCTAGTAGGGATTTTGAGGCTTCGAATAAGGCATCATGAAATTTTCACTATAACTTGTTTTATGTGAAGCTTAAGAAGCTTAAATTAAAATCATTTGAGCCTCAATTTTGATGAACCTCGTGACCAAATTTCAGATCTTGGTTCGCTATATTTTCAGAGATATGATCTGAGGAAGTTAGGGTTTTTGCAGGCTCTCGAATTCATGTCAAACATGTGACGTTGGCAAAATCATCATAAATTTTTCTCTAAGCATTGGGTTCAAATTTCATAAATAGCCACAGAAAGAGGATAGGCTGTAGTTTGTTGAGTAGCGTTTTCAGGGGTGAAGGTCGTAAAAGTGACATGTGTCACTTCATACAAGTTCGCTCTACTGAACCAGTCTATAATCAGGTCATCGTGGGAGATTGGGCATAAATATTTCTTGAAGAATCCAATATTGATCATACCTATGGGGTTAGAAAGAGGATTTAGAGGGCTACCATAGGATGAAAGCTCAAACCCTGGAGATCCAAAATTACATAGATACAACAGATTCCATATTGAGCTCCTAGAAGGCAAGAAAAAGCATCATTGTTGTAAGGACCACACATCAATAGCCAAGGGTAAGTCTCCTACAACAAGGTATGTATGATTAGTGCTTACATTTGAATTTTAGTATCATATCTGACATATGTTTTTTCAGGACAACGTAAGTATATACAATGTGTCAGTTATATCTCTATGTCTCTATATGTCACAGTTAGTTTTTTGGATGTCCTATTCTTGATACCACACATTTTATGCTACATATTCTTGATGCTACACCAAGTTTTCTAAATCTATATGATGTTGTATGTTCATGTTACTTGTCTTTTCATAGTTGATAGAATGGTCTCCGTTGGTGTACTTAGAACTTGGTCCATCACAAGTCTAGGGTCCATCATCAGTTTTTATTGTATATATCTTTAGGTCAGTTTTGGATATAGTCTTGCATAAAGTCCAGGCTCTTTGTCTACTGTTGTAACAAGTTAACAAAAAGAGTGACAAGCACACTTCAGATACACATTGTAATTTTTAATTTGCATTTATTCATTATTATGCATTTACGTGTGTTTTACAAGCAAAGGTAATTTGAATGGTATTTTGTTTTGTTTTGGGATTGCTTTCGCCGGGCAAAGTTTGCATGCGGGTAGAAGAAGATTCAAGTACAAATTCAAGCAATAATTCAAGAGCAGAAGTATAAAATCAAAGGAATCATTGCAGCGAGACATCCTCTGAAGACATGAAAACCATCTGTATATTGTGAAGAAGTGTCAAGGCCAAGAGTCATCATTGTAAAGTTGTAAAAGAGTCATTTGTAAAAGTATCATCATTGGAAGAGTCATTATTGTAAAATATTCAATCTTCCTAGAGTCGAAAAGGCATTATTGGGAGGTATAGGAGTGACTATTGGGATGATGTCATGGTTGGGTTGAAGGTCATAGAGTGATTGGGTATTTGGTCAAGTACATGAAAATCATTTTACATCTTATTGTATCGTGGATTGTTGTCCCTAGTTTGGGAATCCACAATCTTGTCTTATTTCAGTCATTATAGGGTGGCAGGGAGGTGCTAGGTAGGTTTATGAAGTTGCCTACAAGTTGGATCCTATGAACACTTTAGGGTGGTAGGGTGGTGCTAGGATGAGTTGTGGCTCGCTAGTGTGTTGGGGCATCAATTCAGTTGATTACTAAAGAAACCAAGGCAATTCAGCGTCCTTCCAGTGGGAGCTGGAGAAGAATGCTTTTCTAGAATTCTAGGAATTTGGTACTTTCACTTTAGTTGGGGCTGAAGATTAAAGAATTTATTAGAAAAGAATTCAGTGGTTTTTGAACTAGAGGGGGTTTTCCACCTAAAATTATTGTGCCTATTGTATTCTTTTATTTACTATTATTACTGCATAAACATTAATAATAGTTGAATATTAACTAATTCTATGAAAATATTTAAAAGTGCTAATTGCCAAGGAATATTGATTCACCCCCCTCTCAGTATTTCCAATAGGCTCCCCCTCAGACACTTTCAAACCCTCCCAAGGCATATAATAGGGGGACCCACTATCTCCCTTATTGTTGATCATCATGGATAAAGGCCTTGGTATATATATCAAAACTACTCTCCAAAAAATCTCTCTAATAGGTCTCACCCTAGCTAACAACCTCAGCCTATCACACCAATAATTCATGGATGACACACTCCTCTTAAATCAACCCTTATTTAGCAAAGCCAAGGACGTCAATACCATCTTAGACCTTTTATATACTGCCTCAGGTACCTCCATTAACATGGAAAAATCCCAAATCTTATTCTTCAACACCCCTCTCATCACCCAGAGAAACATTAAGCACATCCTAGGATTCCCCTTTATCCTCTCTCCATTCCAAATATCTAAGGGCCCCTCTGACTAACTAGGATATCAAGCACTCCTCTTGGAGAGACCTTCTGGACAAGCTCAACAACAAAGTCAATTGTTGTACCTTCTGATCATTGAATATCATTCTCCATCTAGATTTCCTCAAATCAGTCCTTCAATCCATTCTTATCTACCTTTTTTCTATCCTAACCGCCCCTAAATGGGTCTTCAAAAGCATAAAAAATATCTAAAGAAATTTATTTTGGGGAGGAGCTAACCTGAAGCACAAGTGACCTCTGTTTAAATGGGAGACTCTATGCTTGTCGAAGTCAAGTGGTGGACTAGGCTTTTGTGACTTGGAAGTAGCCAATAAAGTGTTTGGTGCAAAAATTTTGTGTTATTGGATGAAGCACAAGGCAGAGTCTTGGGATATCCTATGGCACATCACATATCTTAGGGACTCAGCTAAGCATGATCTCATATGTCTCTCAGCTCAAACCGAAGGAACTCTCATATGAAACCTTTCCAACCTTAACTGGGCTCTAATCTAGAACCATAGTTTCTAGGAAATATGTGATGGTCAATCTGCAAGATTCTGGTTAGATTCCTAGCAATAACTTCCCATCTTGAATATATTTCTCACAACTCCTCTAAGTTAGGCTCATGCTCTCAACAGTTTACCACTACTTGACAACACAAGGAGGATCTGATCTTAGACATTAGAAACATGACATTCCACAAAGGGAGGAGACACAGAAAGCAACAAGAACACTCTTCATCTAGCCCTACACAACTAATCATCCTCATATGAGGCTACTCTAACCTTGATAGCTTCACAATAAAGGAGGCTTATCATCAACTCATCTAAGATAAACACCTAATCCTGACCCTTTTTTAAAATAGATGTGGCTCATGAACACCTGGCCTAAGGTAAAAACCTCCAATTGGATCCTTATCAGATGTTACATCCTTACCTAGGACAACCTCTTAAAAATAGGATTCCGAGGACCATCTTGGTGCAATATGTGGAAGGTTCAGTATGAAACGATTGATCACCTATTTGGATCATATTCCTTTGCAAAATACCTATGGAGCAAATTTGTGTCAAGTTTCCAACATCTCACTATGGAGGAAGATTGTATTTCCCAACACATCAAGAGTTGGACCAAGAACCTCTTTTAGAGCCCCATCCTCAATTATCTTTGGATTATTTCCTCTAAACTTCTAGCCTAGGATATTTGGAAAGAAAGAAACCAAATAATATTCAATGACAAGAACAAAAATATGGAAATTACTTGGAAGCTCTTCCACAAACACATTGAGGAGACTCTGAATCTATCTAAAGGGAAAAATAGTCATCGCCATATTCCTCCATCAGAATGGGAAATCCTTGCCTAGTGGTATCTTAAAATTCCCATGCTTCAAGGAGTATCCACATCAAGAAAAACTATAGGGGATGACCTTTGGGTTGTTTGTAATACTCTTGCAAGGTAGCTTTAGAAATAGGTGCAGGAACACAACCACATTGAATGCCACATTTTTGAAACACCTATGCTAGTTGTTTCAGGACCATGCTTCATCGCCTTTTTCAAAGTATTGGTATCAATTTCCCTCCTAATATATTGTCTTCCACCTCTTCTAGTGCTCTAAAGAGATATTTGAAGCAAATTTTAGGTGATGATCACTCTCATCAAGTCCACTCTCCTTACTCTTCAATCATTTTGGTAGGAAATGACCGTGACAAAGGAAAACTTGTGCAAGGGATCATGGTGACTGGGGAGGGAAATTCTAAAAGACCTCCAATGGCAGACAACCAACTAGTTGAAAATAATCCTTCTCCCTATAGCCACAACACCTATGACTACCTAATTATCAAGGACACACTAGATATGGACAAGGATGACAACATAGGTGATTGCACTTAGGCTCAACAGGGTTCTCCAAGTCTCTTGTTTTATCCATTTTTTCCTTTGTTATCGCTTCTTCCAATCTTCTATGCAGGCTCATCACTCAGATATAACTATAATTTGATTAAAAAAAAATTGATTTTTTGCATAAAATATGGGTAGGATCATTTCTTTTCTCAATAACCCTTCTAATTTCACCAATAAGGGAAAAAGGAAGGGTTTAGTCATCTGAACCTGGAAGAATTTCTTGAATGTACTCTATGTATAAAAAAAATTGTAATATATTGTTCAACACTTGCCAACAATAAAAAAAAAATGATAATAAGAAAAAATATAAATGCTTAACATAAACTAATAAATTTCAAATCAAATATAATGTCAAGGAAAAAATAATAAGTTTCTAATCATTATCAATGTAAGGAAAGATAATAGTGTTAAATTAAGTAATTTTAAGTTGAAAAATTTTGTCATTTTCATATAAGACTCCAAAAAAATAATCTTGAATGAAAATGTAAATATGCAAGTGTTGGATATCAATTTAGTCTTGCCAAAGAAGATAGAAAATATATAATAAATAGTTAAATTTAATATGACTAAGTACAAAGGTAATGGGTATTCTTTGTTAGAATATAATTAAAATAAGAAAAACATTATTTATTTATAGAATCTTTAAAGGAGAATTAAATAGTCTAATCCTAAAAGAAAAAAGAGATCTAATCTTCTAAAAAGAAAGTCCATATGAGAAATTATCAATTATAAATTAGGTATTGGCACCATCATAAGATAATACATTAATACTATCTCATATATAATAGTTATTAGTATCATGCAACTCGTAAAAAGAAAGAAAGAAAATTGGAAAAAAAATGGAAAAACAAAAATCACGATGAAGAATTTTTTATCTTACTTTGATGTGTGTGTAGTATCATAGAGAAAAAACAACAATATTGATTAGATAGACTAGCCTGCACATTTAGCCCAAGAAAACTCACGCACTCTCAAAAGGGTCTAAAAAGTACCCTACACCATTTTCCATCATCACCCATCATCCATAGCATCGTCTCAACATTTTCAACCCATTTTTATGCATTTTTATCCACTTCCCTAAGTTCCTATAGGAAAGCCCATATTTCTTACAAATTCAAAGATCAAATATTTTTTCTACATATAAGCTCATGAAAGAATCTAAGGCTTCCTGATACTCAACCATTCCATCACAAAGCCTGATCGCTTAGCTTTTCCTACAATGTTCATCATTTTCTATCCCAAACAACACAAAATCCTTTTCTTTTCCATCAAAACCACCACCAAAAGCATTCTCATCACCATCAATAGATCATCCTTGAATTATCGAAGCTCCTTGAATATTTATAAGAATAAAATTATGAGAAAGAAGAGTTTATGTGACTACTACAGGAGACTACATAGTCCTATAGTAGTCTTTAGAAACCTTGTAGGCCTAAGTCTATAACACTCTTGAAGAAGGTCACTACATGTTACAAATTCCCACATCTCACGAAGAAGCTTTGAGAAGTCAAGAAACAACTCTCAACTCAAAGAAACACCCTCGACAGCTACAAGATCTCCTATATAGTGCTACATGATCTCCTATTCAACACCAATAGCACCCAATCACCTAAAGAAGCATCAAAACCAACCTCCATGAGCATTAGAAGGTAAGGACCCATGTATGAATCTCCTAACCTCACCCTTTGAACTTATACTAAGCATTAAAATAACATTAAAAGTTAAAAAGGTAGAGGGAGTTATAGCCAAATTACTCTAGCAAGGGTCCCGATCATATATGGTAGGGAACTTCAGTTTTTTCTCCAAGTCACCCACATGTATGAAAGAGAGTAAGACAAAAAATGGGGATGACTTGAAAAGTAAGCCATTTTCGCTTAATGATGGCAAAAGACACGGAGTATGGAGGATGGAAAGGAGTAGGTGCAGGTCCAAGTTACCCCTTACACATTAATCCTCCTTGCATCAACCACCAACAACAACTCCACTTAACTTGAGAGCACACCAAGCTTTCCACTTCATGTTTAGCATGCAATAATGTTTAAAAAATTATCAACAAGGACCGCCATCACTATAGGGTCAAGATACAACTATCACACTTAAAAACTATCTACTAGAGGCACTTCTACATGATACTAGATGCATTGCTAGATGATATAGGAAGATTGCTATAAGATACCAAATCCTCACCCAAAATGCCCGTATAAGTCTTGAATGAGATATGAAACAATGGTCTTTCAAATAAAATGTAATTCCAATTCTCCTACTCACATTTTGCACAAGGTTCACTACTCAATTTCCCCAATTTATCCACCATTAGGGATTTTTGTGTTAAACAGACTTAGTTGAATAGAGAAACAACCACATAGTTTGTTGTTTTCAAGTGTTTAAATTGGAAAAATGATCTGGATATTTTGAATGGAGTAATAAGTTGAAAATTTATTTCCTTCTCTATTTGAAGAATGTACACTTTCTGGAGCTACAAGATGCCCTACTTCCATTGGAAAGCCCTGTTTCCTGTAGCATCATTGAACCAATATTCCCTTACAAAAAAATCCTATCCAAATTTGTGAAGAATGGTGTCATACAATGGGATGGGAATTCAATAGAAGAAAACCCATAGAAAAAACCAGGATTCATTGAAATCCTGAAGTTAGGGATATCTTAGAAAATTATCATTTACTGGGGTTCCTTGAAAAATTGACAAGGTATGATGATGAGATTTCCCTAGAATTTTCTCTAAACCTACAACATCATGAAGGCCAAGAGATAATCATTGAAGTTAAGGATTTGATCATGTATATTCATGACGACCTAATATCCAGAGTCACTACCCTTCCCAAGGGGACTAAATGGAGTAAGGAGGAGATACATGAATCAATCAATGAAAACACATGATTTTTCCTCCCTGATGAACAACCAAAAGAAGATGAGAATTATTTTAGGAGTGGAATCATACCAAACCCTAGGATGAGGTTACATATCATATCCTTAATTATATTTCTTATGAAGGGAGGTTAAGCATTGTATATTTTTATCAATTTGGGCTCATATATCAACTTAAATTCCAAGTTGATATTCATGTCCATGAGAGGCTTAGCATCCCATATTTTCTCCTTTAATCCATGAAAATGATGAGCACAAAAGTAAAGGAGGGGAAACATAATTACTTGCCCCATCATGGCCTCATCGGGTTAATAGTCATGGATTCCTTGGAACACCTTCAAAAAATTATTCCCTACACATATTTTATTGGCATGGATAAACATGCCTTATTAGAGGCCGAAGCTGAATTACTAGAGCCTAAGGAAGATTTGGGAGAGATAGAAATATCAGAGCCATAGACAGATTTGGTGGAGTTATAATTGGTAGAAACAGGGGCAAAAACAAAGGAAAAAACAAAGCCAGTAGAGCATCAAGCTAAATTAGCAGTCCTAATAAAAAAATCTCAGGCATAATAATAGAGCCTCAAGGTGGATTGGTAAAACCTTAGGAAGAAATCAAGAAGCCACAAAGGAGGCCAACTAAGAAAAGGAAGAAGGAGGAAACAAAAATCCTTGTATCATAAGAAGGAGGGGACGAAATTTTAGAAGAGGAAGTGAAGGAGATTGCTGCTACATTGGGATCCTTAGGCACTCCAACAAAACCCAAGGCTAGAAAACATACTCAACCACATACATACCTCAAAATAATATAAAGTACCATAGTTAGTTTTAGTGGAAAACCTAGGCCTTCTTCTTCCACTCCCCTAACCATAGAAAAATCCCTAACCCTGAGAAACAAGAGCCTTAATATATAGAAGGGAAGAAAATAATGACACCAATCGTACAAACAATAGTTACAACCATAACTCTTCAGAAAAAGAAGATGCAATTTTAATGAGAGGGACCAAGTGCTCAACCTGCAGGGTTACAAGAATAGAAAGTATAGATACACTAGCAACTTGCAGAGCTACATGAAATTGATAGAACAATAAATTATCCAAGTCGAAGATAATCGACTTTTCTCTATTCTTATATTGAAGAAGGTGAGATACTTCCTATACACTTAGCACCACAATCATTCCTTGAGGTTGACCAAGAGAAGGCTAAGACTCATAGATGGAAGAAAAATGGACAATCCAAAGGAGTTGTTAATATTGGAAAGATGGAGGGAGAAATGAAAAATTTGAGATAAGAGATGGCACACCTCATATTTGATGAAGCCAACAAAAGGGATTACTTGGAAAGAGAAAAATGACCAGATAAAGGCCTAATTACAACAAACACAAAGATTTTTGTAGGAAAAAGAAAGTCAAGTTGTAACCCTAAAGACAAAATTGGGTACCATGGAACATCTTTCTTTGGAAGCAATGAATTACAAAAAACCATGCAAAACCTACTCCTTATTTCTATAGGATTAGTGGTTCTAATTTCAAATGAAAATTCTTGCACAAAGAGGATCTCTCCATCTACATGATGTTAAATAATTAATTTACATTTTCCTTTAGTGCAACATAGAATACAAGACCAAGGTTTTTGAGTTTTATAGTCACAACCCTATGCTTCCTAATATAAAAAACGCATCCTAATCCATCCATCCCCACTCCCTACCCATGCAATCCTAGCAGACAATCTTGAAATGGTAAAGGTTTACAAACAAAGGTAGGTAGAGGCTATCCTCCACTTTGAATATATAGTCAAACTATTGGGAGAATAAAGTTCACAAGCATACCAAATGAGATGGATGGCACTGCCTTACAACATGAATATCATGGAATAACATTCCCCTGACAGGTTGCAGGCTACACCACAAAAAAAAAAAAAACCATTTATATAAAAGGGTCATTTAGAAACTTGAGACTCAATCAATTAGACTCAGATTTAGTTCTTATTTGCTACTAGGACTTCAAGAACATCAAATTCAAGAGGAATAGGCAAGAGAGTGGTAGGACACTGAGATGAATGAAGGCTTTTATCTAGTACTGACAACCACCTTTAGCACACCATGGGATGTTAAACAAGCCATCAAGGGAATGAATGAGGAAAAGCAAAGAAAGGAGGAATACTAGGTTGATCAGAGGATGAGCAAAAATTTCAATAGAGGGGTTTGATCGGCCTCATAATTAGGTAAAACATAATGCCTATCTAACCTTTCCTATGCACATAAGTTTTAATTATTCATTTCCTTTTGCACTTAATAACATTTTCTTATCTTAGATAAGTTCTTAGGAAGGTTAGAGAGATTTATCATGCTTTATGTACCTAATATTATTATGATGTAGGATATTGAGAATATTTGGAACAAATTATGAGGATATGTAGTCAAGGAGATTTATGGGACCTGTCCCCTACTATAGGAAATCTCAGCTAGCTTGAGAGAGTAATTATTCCTCCTTGTAGTTGTGAGGTCACTCAGAGAACATGATATTGTTTAGAATTCTTGGAGGGAAAATAGTACTCCTTTCAAGAAGGATTCCCCTCACTCATATTTTATAAATATAGGGCTTGAATAGCACATTAGGGATTGATAAGAAGTTAGAACTAGTCTAGTTACAGGAGCTTAAGAGCTTAGGGATTTTTCAGTTCTGCAACTTTTTTTATAAGCAATTTTCTGATTAATCAAAGAAATATTTGGTTCTTAGATGGTTGTTCCTTTAGGGATATAATATTCCTTAGGTTAGGGCTCACCCCAGGTTCTTAAGACCCCTTATGTATTATTATCTTTTATGCACTTCTTCATTTATACAAATTTTATTCGTGAGTATTGTTTTTACACAAGGTTAATTAGGTTTTTTTGGAACAATTTTTCCCTACATAGTAGTTGAGTACTATATGGTAGTTGATGTAGTGTTTATATTGCTTATTCAACATCTCTTTTCATGCATTGTGTTCACTTTGGTTATTAATCTTTGATGATTGCCTATTATTTCTTTGTGTTGTGACTGTACATTCCCTATTTTGTAGAGCTACAGGAGACTCTACTATCGCTTATTTGTTGAATTGTTCCTTATATTATTGACATGAATACATGGAAATATAGGATTTATCACTTCTTAGCCTATCCATAGCTCATTTTCCTTCAAACTACATCCTTAACGCATTTTCATGTTCATTGGATTGTCTCTTATAGCAAAATAGGGACTGTTATAGTATTTTGCATTTTGCAGCTTTAAAAATCATCCAAACTTGCATCTAACTCATGGTTAATCTTATTTTGTGTGTTACAACATCCCTGTAACCTTGAAAATGAAATTTAGAAGCAGAGAGACCATGTAGATCCTTTGACCTAGTTTGTGTTGTAGAAATTATCTTTTCTTACAAAATTAGGGTTTTATATTTACATTCTATATTTAAGTTGTGAGTTTTCTTTCTCCATGAAGAAAAATAGATATGATTTTATTTCCTCATAGTTCATATGTAATGTTTTCTTTTCATGCAGATAACATATATTTACTTATTTTCTTTCATTTCCTACAAATCTGAATTGTGCATGTAGCATATGACAGAGAGTGTGGTCTCCTAGTAACTAGATCTCATCTCAGTGTTTTCATAGAAGTCAGCAAAGGTGAAAATATATGTACATTCTACACACATATTTTCTACCCCTCTTAATTTTGTATAAACCTCAAGTCGAAAATTAAAGTTGAGAACCTTGAGAGTTGCAATATTCTAGCTATGACACTGAGGGCCATCAATGTTTTCTATATTTCCACAAGTCTGACTATAATTTTAGCTGTCAAGTGAAAGTTATGGTAACTTTCCCATAACTTACTAATTTTTTCCCTCTTCCTCTAAGAAAAATTGTACAGTGTTCCTTGTTTCCAATTCTTCAAATATAGCTTTGAAATATGTCCCTGTTATAATGTCTATAGAGATCCCTAGAGATTTCACAATGTGAAAACTTCCAAAAAAGAAGTTATAGAAAAAATAGAAAACATGACTATTTGAAATGGATTTTAGGATCCTTCATAGACCCTCACTTCATAGAGTATAAATTCGAAAGTATAGTGAACCAAAATTGAAATTTAAATAATATGTTCCCTGAGGTTTCTCCTTAATATTAACCAAGTTTCACAGGTTGGGACCTCTAAGACAATAATTATTGTGAAAATTCCAAACCAACTTATTTGTAACTAATTTTAAGAACATTTAGAGACCTTGAATTCGTTAGATCATATATCTAAAATTACAGTGAACCAAGATCTACAAATTGAGTTATATGTCCAACAATGATCTAAGTTTCACTATCTAAGGCCACCTAGAAAAAAGGTTATAGTGAAAATTCCAAACTAACCTATTTGAAACTGATTTCATGAGCATTTAGGATCCCTAACTTTCTTAGAGCTTATCTCTGAAAATGTAGTGAACCAAGATACAAAATTTGAACCTAACATTCCCAAATGTCTCTCCTCAATATTCTCTAAGCTTTAGCCTTTGAAACTTCTCATAAAAGTTATAGCCAAAATTCCATGATTTTTGAAGTAGAAATATCATAGGATCATGAGCTATGATACGAAATGTTATGAACCTTGCACTTTAAAAATGATAAGGAGCTACGTATTATAGTCCTACTCAATGGGAAAAACTCTTGTTATAATGAATAGAAGGTACAAGAGAATATTCAATGATACTTGTAGAGCCTCTAACCTACACCTCATCATCTACTATTATCTACTGTTTTTTTCATCACCTATCTCTCTCCTTCACCTCATTTTCCATGTAAAACCACCCAGATCATTACATTAGATGTCATTAAGCATGATCAAGTGAGCTTTGCTAATGTGTGACTGTTTTGTTTAGATTTTGACATATTTACAGGCATTCCGCAGCTCTCTGCCGATTCCGCAGCTATTTGATGATTCCGCAGCCATCTGGAGATTCCGCAGCCTTTTTGTTGTTCTCAAGGTTCCACGTGCCATTTTGCCAAAAGAGCCACATGGGTACTCAGGTATCAAGATGCTCGAGGTTCCTGTGCCATTTGTTCAATCATCCACGTCATCTGTACCTCCGGTCAAATAGTGGCAAGATCTGGTCAACGAAGGCAGCTTAACGGTGATGCGTAAGCTGTTGGGTCACGTCAGCTCAAACGGTGACTTTCCCGTGTTACGCAGGATGTGGGGACATAATCCAACTCTGGATTCAATTCCCATGACGACCAGGACCTCCAGCTCACCCATGCAGGCTCATGACATGTTATTGCAGTTTTAATTATACATGACAGTTTGTTATTTTCAGTTTTAGCAGCACGCATAGGCTATCCTTCAGATGCCTATAAATACTTGCATCTGCGTACGCTTATGTTAACTTTTACTTGTTGTATTTTTATGAACTTATTATAATTTTTGTGCATTCCCAAGACTCTGTTTTAATAGTGCTGTTCTAGCACTCTTGACTGTGAATTTCTGCACATGGAGTAATAGAAGCAGTGCTGTTTTGAAGCTTTCAACACTTTGAGTCTTCTTTGGGTTATGTGAATGGAAAGCCCCTGTTCATATTAGCCTTGTATAGTATTTTTATGTTCAGCATTTCCTTTTCTTGACCTATGTACAGCATAATTCACTTCATTTTCATTCATTTTGAATCCTTTCTTTTAAGCTGATCAGCATTGTTCTTTTGCAGGTTTTGACCCGGGATTACTTGTGTGTTTATGTGTTTGCTTTATATCTAGTGGTAGTTTCAGTTGACAGATTCAAAGTTGCTGCCTTTACTTTATTTCCATAGCTAATTTTTAGTCTTATTTCTCAAATTTGTCTGCTAACATATGAATGGTCTCTTTACTATAAATTGTCTATCTTTTAGAGATCAGAATACTAATAACTTGCAGCTGACTTTGGGTACTTTTTAGATTAGTCTTTAACTACTTTCTAATCGTGCTTTACACAATACTATGTGTTAGAGGCAGAGAGTTAGAAAGAGCAAAAATATTATCACTAGTCTTTAAAGTAGATTTTTCTCATTTTTATCATTTCTTAGACTTACCTTTAGCTACTTCTTAATCGTGTCTTACACAGTACTATGTGTTAGAGGCAGAGAGTTAGGAAGAGATAAACATTATCATTGGTCTTTTAAGTGATTTTCTTATTTTTGCAGCAGCATGAATGGTGTCTA
>APFE030718728.1:8952-21723 GCA_000404065.3 Pinus taeda | reverse complement strand
GTTCAGCATTTTCTTTTCTTGATCTATGTACAACATAATTCACTTCATTTTAATTCATTTTGAATCCTTTCTTTTAAGCTTATCAGCATTGCTCTTTTGCAGGTTTTTGATCCGGGATTATTTGT
The DNA here is from genome assembly GCA_000404065.3 of Pinus taeda. Classification (NCBI taxonomy): domain Eukaryota; kingdom Viridiplantae; phylum Streptophyta; class Pinopsida; order Pinales; family Pinaceae; genus Pinus; species Pinus taeda. The sequence goes on along the minus strand of APFE030718728.1, from coordinate 21,598 downwards.
GTGTTTATGTGTTTGCTTTGTATCTAGTGGTAGTTTCAGTTGACAGATTCAAAGTTGCTGTCTTTTACTTTATTTCCATAACTAGTTTTTAGTTTTATTTCTCAAAACTGTCTGCTAACATTTGAATGATCTCTTACTATAAATTGCTTATCTTTTAGAGATCAGAATACTAATCACTTGCAGTTGGCTTTGGGTGCTTTCTAGACTAATCCTTAGCTACTTTCTAATCGTGCTTTACACAGTACTATGTGATATAGGCAGAGATTTAGAAAGAGCAAAATATTATCACTAGTCTTTAAAGTAGATTTTCTCATTTTTATCAGTTATTAGACTTACTTTTAGCTACTTCTTAATCGTGTCTTACACAGTACTATGTGTTGGAGGCAGAGAGTTAGGAAGAGATAAACATTATCATTGGTCTTTTAAGTGATTTTCTTATTTTTGCAGCAGCATGAATGGTGTCTAATACCATTAGAAAGTGGTTCTTTGCTTTCAGTTTATTTTAATTCATTTCCTTCAAAGTCTTCCTTTTTAGCAAATAGTTAGAAACCACTAATCACACACCCTCACTCATTTAGAATTCACTCCACACACACCATCACTCATTTGTTTATAAATACATTACTCCATCGTAGGAAGATAAATTAATCACAAACAACACCCCCCAACCGACAAAAAGCTCTAAGAGGTTGCTTAAGTACATATAGTACACCTTCACTTCATCAGCTTACGAGCCCCGGGTTGACAATTAATGATATCAATTTAGGAATACTAAATTGACCAAACAATACTAAGACTAGGTCTTCGTAGTATATAGATAGGAGACAAAGGGTACAATTATATTAAAATTGGACCATGAGAGATTCTAGCCTACATAACAACATAACAATATAAATTTAATTACTCAATATCTAAGGCATAGTAAAGGGTTGTAGGCTTAACATGGGGTTTATATAGTGCTTTGGCATTGACAACTCACAAGTGTAAATTAGACTTAAGGGTAGAATTGAGTGGAATGCCTTATAAACAAGTGATCAACAAATGTTGGAACTCAACCTTGACTCTCTCACCAAGTCAGGTCATCCTAACAATCCACCCCTTTACACTACTAATACTTCATTTCAACTGTGAGGTCTCATCCAAAGCCACCTTATCACAAGAGGGATCATACAATAAATGTAAAGGATTCTTGGAGGCCTTGATAGTTTTGAATCAAAATGCCACCATTTGTTAACTTTTAGGTTGTGCAAATTTATGTAGAGGCATATAATCTTATTCTAAATTATACATTCATTTCGAGCTAACCATATTAATCATATTATCTCGAAATCTAAGCCTTCTTTTAAATGAGGTAGTTATCAATTGATGGAGCATCGAATTGATGTTTCCACCTACGCATGGATGAAGTTTTGAATTGAGCTTGGATGACATATCCCAAAGTTTTTCTACAAAATGGGAAATGCACAAAGAGATGAGATATAAATTCTTCATTTTATTGACATAGTACACATATATTAGGTCCCCACTAGCCTTTCTTTTGCAATATGTGCCAAGTGGGGATTTCCACTTTAATAGACATCCATGCAAACAATTTAACTTTAGGATGAGTGGATAATTTCTAATGTTTCGTTAACCACCACCGGAAACATCATGGGGGGTGGGAGATGTTGAATTTTGTATCCAATTTTCATGCTATATTTACCCATTGATCGAAGTGAGCACTAGATAAGGGTGGAACTTAGAGATATATATGTAAATAATGGCCTTCCAAATTCATTTATATTTGTAAAATAATGTCTCCTTATTTCATATGCACATACCAATGAATTAAAACCATTGTTACATTCTAGCTAAAGACTAACCTTCAAGGTCTTACCTCATATTATTTTATTCATTCCCCACCTATTCTTCCCTTTACTATGCTCACACATACATAGTCCCATTTACCAATCAAATGGAATTCAACATAAATTAAAGGGAAAGGGATAAACCCCATAAAGAGAATGTGCGAAGGGTGAAGTTATATTCCCATATTCTTGATGCATAATCAAACAAATAGATCGATAAAGCAAATTTTTTATCTTTTGTATTACAATAATACACCATTAATATATATATCGTTTCTTCTAGTTTGCTACTATATTGTCATCATCCCTTCCTAGATATATGCTTACTCAAATGATTTTTTCTATGAATTCTAACCACCATTAGTGTTCAATGCTCAATGGTCCATGTTCTTAACCAATGTTCTATATCTATGACTTGTACCTTAAGGCAGGGGAAACTTGGTTAAGTGTGTCAAAGTGTCAATTTAAAAGGGAGTTAAATGTTAAATTCTATCATTTCCACATATTAATCCCAAATTAACCCTTTTGCCATCACCAATTTTCTAGCAAAGGCGATTAGGAATGTGATATCCCTCAGCTTAAAGACTTGATTGTAATTACATGTATATAAGTTTAATTTATGTTTAGTATGCTATATTAAAGAGAAACATATTTTTAATTATCTATAATTTACTAATAATAGCTAATGTAATTTTTTTTTTTAAAATCTACATTTATGTTTTATTTTATGAATAAAAGAAAAACTAGGAAATTAATGGTTAAAATACAAATCAACAAAAGAGGGAAAAGGCTGCAATTTATTTTAGAAAAATATTGTATCCATCATCAAGTCCTATGCATGTAATCTAGGTGATTATATTTAACTATTATTATATTAGTCAATTTAATGTTCCCTAAAAGAGAGGAAGTTGTCTCTAGAACTGGGGAACAAGAGTCATAAATGAGCAGCTAACTAGCTGCCATTTCTTGATGAGGTGGAGGCAGTTAATAACCACTCAAAAGTGGTTGGTGGATAAAAATATATGAAGTTTTTCTGATTTTGTCTAATAATTTTTTGAGAAAAAAGGATATTGAGAGAATGAAAAAAGAAGAAAACGTAAATTATACAGAAAAAGAATTATAAGCCTAGTTGCTCGAGGGGACTAGCAAAGGCTGCATCAAGGAAGGGAGGATCCAAGTACTTCACTATTAGTTCCAAAAAAAAATTTCAAGTCGGTATTTCTAACTTTATGCTTTAATATGCTAGACAAATCTTTATAATCTTCTCTATTTCATAAATTAGTTTATGCTTCCTATGCCAAAGTTAAATGGAAATAAATGTTTATTCCTTGAGCAAGACTATGTGGTTTTTTTTTTTTTTTTTTTTGGTATATGAATACTAATTCTGAAGAGAATTTTGGATTTGAATGATATGTCCAAAAGATTAGTAGTTTGAATGCACAAATAACATTGGTAATGATTGTCTTTCTTTAATCTGAAAAATGAGAAATGTTGAAATTAATTTAGTAAAAATAATTACACTTCATGGTTGTGAATATTTCCATCAAGAAAATATTGACATACAGAGAAAGTCACATAATCTAAGGATATACTTTATTTGGCTCTCTCTCTCTCTCTCTCTCTCGATATATATATATATATATATATATTATAATATATATATATATATATATATTTATATATATATATATATCTTTATATATATATGTAATATATTATATATATTATATGTATATTATATATATATATATGTTGTATGTATGTATGTATGTATGTATGTATGTATGTATGTATGTATGTTATATGTATATGTATACATATACATATACATATAGACATATGCATATTCATATTACATATATACATATTCATATATACTATACATTATACATATACATATACATATACATAACAGTATACATATATATATAATATAACATATCATATACATATACATTTTTACATATATATATATATTATATATATATATATAATATATTATATTATATTATCGAATTGAGAGAGAGAGATTATATAGTTCCATAAGCGTAAAAGACTGCATATAATTTAAATGAGACTAAATTGTTTCCTTTTTGGACAATATTACATAAGGTAGGAAACCAACCATAACGTTAATAGAAAGAAAAATACATGAAATGAAAAGATGTGAATATAATTTATACATATATTAAGTAAATGGATTTAAAAGTCCAAGATACAAGTATATCTTATTGTGAAATTTCCACAGAACATAGAAAAGTATATTTGAAGTTATATACAAGTCCAAATACAAGAGACTCTAGTAAGATGAATATATATGAATATAAAGAAAATATGAATCATATACAAACTGTACTGAGAATCTGTCTAGGAAATATTTCCTATAATATAACAAAGGCACATTTCCTAAGGAAACCACATTCTCCTTAATACTTGCCATGATGGAGAAACAAAAATGGAAAAACTAAAAGAAGATTATCAAGACAACATACATTGTCTTAAGTGTAATACAATTCCTTTGCTCAATAACTCTCGGGAAACACTGAGTAGTAATTCAACCTAGAAACAAAGTTGAGTTTCTAGTTAGGATTGTGAAATCTGAAGTAAGAAAATGCTATCCAAAGCCAAATAAAATACCTAAGACAAGTACAAAGACATTTTTGGTTATTGCAATTTTAAGTAGACTAATGTGTGTGTGTATATATATTACACATTGTCTTGTAGTACAAGACAATATAAAACCCTAGCGTGTGGAAGAGATAAGAACCCTCCAAGTGAGAAATAACCATACAATAAATGAAACTAAAGTATCATTGTAACTCAAAGAAAGTGGTGTAAATACCAGAAGACTTGGATGATTATAATGCTTACCAATTTGTTGCAGAAGCGCTAGTAGTTACAACCTACCTCTTCCAGATAAACCTAGAAAACCCATTTCAAAACCCTGTAAGAGAAATTATACAAAATCAGTATGCTAATTAAAGTACAAATGAAAGGAGTTGTCTATAATGCGACTTTTTGGAGATTCTGGTGACCGAATCCAGTGGAAGAAATTGAGTTTAAATCTTGATTTGTTGCAGTTAAAATGGTTTTTTAACTGCATATTTGGATTCAGCACCCTGAAAAACCCCTGGGACGCTTTGATTGTGCATAAACTAGCTATCAAACTTGGGATTCCAATAAAATGCTGCCGGATTTTGACCGGAAAAACTCACCGGAAAAGCTTTCAAAAAGTCGCGTTATAGACAACTGCCAAATGAAAGGATAAATAAAAGAATATTCAAGTGTGAGCCCCTTTTAAAGCATAAATTACCTCTGGCATTGAACCTCAAAGTCCAACTGTCAAACGATCCTTCCAATCAACAAGTAGTGAAGTGAATTGCCATTTTGAAAACACATTTGTGCAACTGAATAACTCAATTCATACTTGTAATTCTCTCTCAAGGGAATGACAAGTCTCATTGAAACCCTAACAACAATATAGCCACAAAGAACGACATGACTAAGCTAAACTCTTGGCGTAAAATGAATTGGTGGAAAGATAAGTCTCGAAAGTCATTAAACCTCTTGATAACCCTATATAAGAGGTAAATCATTGATTTAGCAGCATTGAGCATGCCCGGTCCGATGAGGTTGATTTTAGAAAGGGGTACGTGGCAACAGAAAACAAACTCCCGCTCTGTGATCGAACATTCTAGAAACATCGCTACATAAATAAAGTTTTGTGTTTATATAAGTTTTGGCTCATATAATTAAAAACAAAACATAGAAATATGACGATGGAAGTGAAAAAGAATGATAGAGTTATAAATGTAATGCTAATCAAGTTTGATGAGCACATTGTGGCAAATTCGCTTATGTAGATAAGTAGTCTGTACATATATATGTTATTGTAAATTGGACTAGGTTCCAAGTATAAGGACTATTTATAATACAAGCTTTGTAAAAATTCTAACCTTCTATTAAATAAAAGTATAAGGAATCCAATGTAATGTGACTCTTTACATAAGAGGAGGAAAGGGGTATATATATATAAGTGTTGAAGTAAAACTTATGTCAAGATGGAGTGGAGAAAGATAAATTTTATGTTAAGAACAAAATTTAGTTCAGTAATTCTTTAGAAGCAATGTAAACATTTGATTAAAGCACCAACTTGAAGTCCATTGCAATGCATTGATTAATGGTGGAGAATATATTGTAGTTGTCTATAATGAATAGAAACCAAGTGGTAGCACTTTTTCATCCATAAAAAGGAAATCATCGTCTCAGTTATAGGGAGATTTTAAGAAAAACATACCTCCCAATCTCGATGGTGAAGCTAAAGAAGGATCAGAGGCATGGCTCCTCAATATGCCCAAATATTTTGAAGTGTACAGCTATCCAAGTAATCTTAAGGCAAGGTTGGCCACATACCAATTGACTGGTAAAGCAACTTTATGATGGCAATAAAATAAATTTGTTAAAAGAATCATAAGCAAGAGTCTAACTTGGAAGTTGTTTAAGAAGAAGTACTTGAATAAAAGATACGTTGATGAAAAGGCTAGGGATTTTCATGAGTTGAAGTTGGGACTGTTAGAAAATGATATATTACAGAGAAATGGAACACATAAAATATATTGCAGAAATATAAACACAGAAAACGCATAAAACAAGAGAGACACAGATATATGTGGTTCACCCAATTTGGGTTACATCCACGGAGAAACAACCAGTCCTTCCTTTTATATTATCCAACAAAATGAAGAGATACAACCTACAACATATCCATTGTAATTCCCTCTTCGCTCTCACACAATCTCCTCTCTCTTTCTCGCTCAAAATACAAAAATACATAGATGCAATACAATTCCCTCATATATAGTGAGGGGTTGCCTTCAAGGGAAAAAAAACCCTAAATTAAACATAACTTCTACTGTTAGATATCTGCCTAATGAACTTTTGTCATCCCCCCCCCACTAGACCCCCCTAGTGGCGTACATTTTATGGGTGGAATCGCCACCACATTATGAAATGGGGTCCAATGCAGTAATACCTTCGAATAAGGAAGATAATCAAACTCCACACCCAATAGGGACAGCTCACCATGGATGGGTTTGTCAATAAATTCATGAGTTTTTTGAGGTGTGTACCATACATGAAGGAAGAAAATGTGAAACTCCAAATATTTGTCAGTTTTTTACCTTTCTCATACAAACAAAGGATAGAATTTGACAAGCCAAAAACAATGGATGGAGCTATTAAGATAGTGAAACCATGTTTCAATCGGAGCAAGAAAAAGGCGGAAAGTTGTAAAGGACGGGTGTCTAAGAAAATTGAGAAATTTAATAGCAAGAAAAAGGGTTTTAAAAAGCCCACTTTTGTAAAGAATATGTAGATTGGAAATTATAAGATAAGTATTAATCATCAGAAAATCACTAGACAGAAAGGAGGAGTTGTTGTAAGCCAAAAAAACTTTAGTGAATCTGTGAGACCACCCATAAAATGTTGGGGTTGTGATGAGAATCACCTATGGAAATATTGTCCATAGAACCTACTAAAGAAGAAAACAATGTTAAATCATACAGGGTATTTTTTAAGGATTTAAATATTTTCCTTTATATAGTATGGTAGGAACCTATTCTAGTTTCATAAGTATAGAATGCAGGTGAATATTCAATAAAAATCATGTAATTTACTATTAAAATTGGTAATCTTTTGGTGAATATCATCCATTTAATCATATATATGTAAAAAATAGGTGATTTTTTAACCAAATTAGTGAATATTTTTTCAAGAAATGTCCAAAAAATAGCCCATTTGTGAAATTCGCCCCAATTTTTTTCCCTAAAATCAAATTCAGGAAACATCAACAATAAATTATGTATCCTATAATATACCAGTAATTAGTACTGCATTGGATAGAAAGGAGCTAGAATATCAATCAACTATGGTAGAAGTACAAGGTAAGATATTTGACAACAATGAATTTGTGCTTATAGATCTAAGATATACTTTCAACTATGTCTCACCTGTTGTAGTTAAAAAATGTAAACTTAAAGAGGAAAAACAACATAAGCCTTGGCTAGTACAGCTAGCTACTGGGACCAAAAGAAAAGTGCCTAAAATTAGTAAGAATTGCACTATAGGCCTAAACAAAATGAAAATTGTCCTCAATTTAAATATTTTACCATTAGGATCTGTTTTGCTATACAACAACCCCCCATTTCAATTTATTTTACTTTAGAAAATTATAAATTGAAATGGGTCCCTTTTAGATTAAATTGGTATTAATCCATCACTCTTCTAAAGGTTCGGAAATAAACAAAACACCTTTAAACCTTTTGAAATAAATCAGTCTTAAAAATAAAACGAATAATCCTTTATTATTGCGATAAAGCGATCACAAGATCGCATATCGCAACAACAAAGGATGCATAAACCATGACCCATTGATTTTCCCCAATGTGATAAAAGCAAAATAGCCAATGGATATCAAGAAAACAAATAATAAAAGGCCCCTTCCCTTTGCTCCGACGTGATATCACAATCGGCGGTCGAGGAATGCGACGTGAACATAACAAACTCTCCTCGTTCAATCTCGCGATGTGAGTCAAGCGATATCGCTATTAGGGATCGGGGATTCCATAAGACTTAAATAAAATTGCCCAAGCCTTCCTCCAATTGCCAATTGTGATGAGCCCAAAACGTAACTTTCGAAAAGGATCAATATGATTTCGCTATATTATATATTAATTATCATTGGAAGCCTTTTCTCTTCCCGATAGAGATTCGCTCACGTCCAACCGCCAAAAAATCAAATCCACGCTTAAACCATTATTCGGCAAATAAAGGATATAATGAGCAATTAAACGATTGATAGGTTTTAACAGCCAATTAATGAGCAGTCATGCCTAAATCCTTTCAAAGATTGCATCCGCGGGAGCCTTATGACAAATCCTCCATTACTCATTGATTGACGCAATTTCCTCATACTTGGTTTTCGCCATCTATTCTCTGCATTACGTTTATTTTTCTCTTGCGCAGAGTTTTTCCGCAATAAAAATGGGAAATAAATCTAAGAAGTCTGGAATGCCTTCGGCTCCTATGGTAATCAGGCAACATGCCACCAATCCGGGACCAAGCAAGAAGGGATTAATCTTAGATACCACATGTATCAGCCTTGGCAGCACTACTTGGCAAAATATTTACAACCTGGTAGAAGCCGAGGACCCTCAGCAAACATCGGTACAAGCTTCAACAGGTTCAACCTGGAAATGATGCTACTTTAAAAGATTTGGCTGATACCTACATAGGATAACAGCTCAAGAGAAAATTCTTCCGTATACGGATGTGGTGAGATGGGCAATTGAGGAAATTCCAATCATGGACAGAACATTCTGCACTGTTGATGGAAGAATATTTGGTTCATTTCAGCCCAACGATTTCAGACAAATGTACCATTTGCCCGAGCCAAAGAAGAAGTACAATAAAGCATTTTTGGAGAAGTTTCGAGATGAGAATGAGACCGAGTCAGCGCCTATACGAGAATGGAGATAGAACTCGGCGAAACACAAACATGAGTCTTCGGGTAAGTACTCCGTCAACTCCTTATGCTCTCCTTATTGTTATGCTGGAGTCATGATGTGTCGATTATGGGGATTGCATGATTCTTCCAAATTTTCCCTAGAGATGGTTCCTTTGATGGAAGCGGCATGTAATAGTGAAATCATGGATTGGGGCACTATATTATTGGATAAGTTGGCTACGGCTATTCTTGAATTCATAAACAAATCTTGTGTTACTGATAGGTTCATCCCTCCATTTTATTTTAGTGCCTACATTCTCGATACCCTCTGTTTCAATTCCGAGTTTCCTGTGTTAGGGTGGAGATGAACTCCACAAGACCCTATGCCTATTCATATCTACCACCAGAAACTATGGAAAGCTCATTATAAACACCATTTATAGCAAGTCTGCAATAGATTCATGCTACCTATTTACTATGCAATTTTTGATAAACCTGCCCCTAAGATCTCCTCTCAGGCTGAGATTGACTTGACAGCCCTAGGAACTTGGTTTGGAGAAGAAAAATTCACCTATGTAAGAGTTTTTGGCAGTCAGGCCAGACCTCATGTCCTCCCCTTGTACATACCAGACAAGCTATTAGCTCGAGAAATAACATATCAGCTTACAACTGCGTCAGCCACGAAAACTCTCAGAAATTCAAAGAAGCAAGTTTGGCCTCCCTTTCCTCTTAGGTGTGGCATCTATACTCTGCATGGTTATAAACATGCAGAGAAAGAGGCAGAAAAAATGAACGTACTAAGTCTCGCCACTCTGCTTAATAGACGTTTTGACCCGAAGAAAGTCATCTATAATGCCCTAGATCAAGCCAAGCTTACTAAATTCGAGCACAAGGAAGATGAGTTTGATGACCTATTCTCTTCCACCGAGTCAATCTTCCAGGTACAACAGCTAGCCAGAATGAGATATCGTGATGACGGGTTAGTAGAATTTAACAAACTTAGAGAACAGAGGTTGCAAACTCTGCCTCTAGATTTGTTAGCTACTACCCCGATGATTCAGTCAAGTGAGCTTGAGCAGCAGCTTACTAATGAACCTCCTGCTACATCTGAAATCTATGAAGAAGTCCAGAGAAGAGAGCAGGAGGAACTCCGAAGATTAGAACAGGAAGAGGCACAGAGAAAAGAACAAGAAGAGGCACATAGGAAAGAACAAGAGGAGGCAGAAAAGAAGCAACAGGAAAGAATAAGGGAAGAAGAACAGAAAAAGCAGCAGAAGCAAAGCAGCAAAGAAATAAATGTTGATACTCAAGTGGAACCAAGATTGCTTGAAGAATTGCAACAATTCAATACAATTATAGGCAATCTTGAGACCTCAACGGACGCCGAAACATCCAAAGCTGCCAATACACAAGATACAGCATCAAAGGAGGTTCTAAGCAAAGGAACCAGTGGTCCACCCTCAAATATAGTAGTAGAAATAATTTCGAAGAACCCTTCCGATCAAATTATTTTGCAAGTGGAGGACATTCCTCCACTAGATGTTTTTTATAGCCCAAAACACAGGGTTGTGATAAAGCGATAACGGAAAATAAGAAGGATTGATCAACCTTCTCTGTTCCCTGAACAAATAATAACAGCAAATGTGGTATGGAGAGAAGAATTCGACCCCTCCGATGACCTAACCAAGTTATCTCAATATGCCAGTGCCTATTCGTCAGCCACCATGGATAAGGCATTGGAGGTAAGCAATTTGTTGAAGGAAAAGGATCAAGCGATCGCTTTATTACAAGCGCAGCTATCAGAAGAGCAGCAAAAGTCAGAACAGGTACAACAACAACTGTCCACACAGCAAAAATTAAACAACCAGCTAAACAAACAGTTGCATGAAGAGAAGCAGAGGATTGATTCGGGAGCAATCCAGAAATAGAAGGAACTATCCAAGGCATTAACAAAGTTGAAGGCGATGAATGAACAGATGGCAAAGACAAAAGATGAGCAAATTGCTTAATTATCAGCTCAAGTAGAAAGGTTCAAGAGTCTTCCCCAACCTGCTGAGTTCAGAGCAGAGGCAATGCAAATTAACAAGGCATTAATAACACAAATAACATTGTTATGTCATGAAATCGCCCAAGTTGAACCTTTATGCGACATAACATCATCTATAATAGATAAGTCAGTGGATTCCAGGTAGGATTTAGAGCAAGACGAAGACACTTTGACAAATTTTCTTACGTGGCAAGACTCTAATGAGGGAAAGGCAGTAAACTTGCCCAAAATCTTAGAATCCCATAACAAAATCCTATTCACAGAGTGGCAGTCCAAATTAATGAAAGCAGAGAGAGCTATTTCCAGATGCAAGTTATCTACGAGCAATTTAATTGACTTGATCAATAATACTCTCTATTTATCTAACATGATTTCTCAATGTACACCAGGTAAACTATTATCGGCCAAGACATTGGAGCAGTCATGTAACTAAGAGCTAGAAAAGAATGGGAGATTGATCTTAGGGATTAAAAGTTTATCTTGGGACACCTATTGGGTGTTCCTAGTAAAACCATACAGTCGGAGAGTCGCCCTCAAATGCCTGACGGATGCAATCGGGTGTATCATTCCCGATATACATGATGCCACCTATGCTGCTCAAATCAATTCTCGTCTCAGCCGCCCTCAAGAAGTGGAACCAATGCTGGCAATATGCCAACTCAGGACAATGGGAAAATAGCCAGAAGAATGAAACATCGCTACCAATTTCCAGATCATTGTGGGAGAGATATTTTAAGATCGGATTATACCAATTTAGTAGCATTTTAATTTTGTAGTTTGTTAGCTTAGTTTAGTATTTATAGACCCTTTCATGTATTTAGAAAAGGTCGGAAGTTTTTGTATATGACTTAAGCCTGAAGTTGCACTACTGTACTTCAGGCATATTCTTTTATGAAGACTAGACCAAATCTTTCCAAATTTTGACAATGAAGCTTTGATGTGAATGTGCACTATTGCCTTTATTTTAAAGTATTTCTAAATCGGAAGAAGGAATTCAAATTGTGATTGGCGTAGGGAATAATTCGCAGCTCATATGGTACTATTATCTATGTCTGAATTTACTCCTTTTATGTGAATTTTTTTTTGTTCATTTATGCTATTATTGAATATATGAATGTGTTTTAATAGTAAACTTTATACTTTCCACTATTGGATGTTTACAGTTTGCTATTCTTTCAATCATGCATGTATCGGTAATATAAAAGAGAAGTGTAATATTGTTTTATCAATTACTTCGTTCAACTATTT
>APFE030718710.1:1915-12658 GCA_000404065.3 Pinus taeda | reverse complement strand
GGTGTATCTCGTGGAACAATAAGTTTTCTATTTGCCCTCTGTTACATGTATGTTTGTCACTTTTCCATTATGTTTTCACTGTTGTTCCTATGCTCAAAACTAAATGGCTAAAAAGAAGAATAGTTGCAGGATTTAATATCTGAAATACCCTGAGCTCAATCTTAGTCATTCTTTATGTTTTCTTCAGTTATAGTATTTAAAGACTGATTCTTAGGTGCCACCTTTAATACTAGATTACCTCGTCTCCTTCACACCAGTCAGCTCAAGCAAAGAATTCTTTAGTGCTCTTTGCTAAGTTGTTCATTGTTTCACACTCAGTCATAACACATTGTTTTTTACAGTATACCTATAGGCCTTGCAAACACATCTGCATCTCAGTCAAGATATCAAGGGAACAGCACTCAAAGACCCCATTGCCCAATGGACTAGTTTTCCTGAACACAGAGCCTAAGAGATATCAGAAGCATCCTCCCCAACCAAACCTTAAAACAACCAAAAAACACATATCCTACCTAGCCTAAAACCTTCACTGCAAGCAGTGACCATACCACATAGAGAGAGCCCTCTCTGACTGCAGCTGGGCTAGAAGCTGCAGCCCAAAGTTGGTTAGTGGTTACCCCGGCCGTATCCTCTTGGGAGTCAAAGAGGACAACCTGGGTGTTAACAGCAGGTACAACACCTCCTCTATGAACTTTATATGTACAATTTCTTTATGGAAGACGACAGAGACAATAAACCTAGCCCCTTTATAGGAGATGTACAACTCCAGGCATTTATCTCTTTTGCTACTAATCAACTCAAGTGGACCAAGGCTCACAATACTTTTAGAAAGTGTGAAGAAGGAATTGACCTATGGGTGAGAGGTGAACCTACCAAACCCATGCATCTATCGGTCAGAAACAAGCAATTCATGAAGCGAGATGGCGTTCTTGGCAAATTGGGGCCATTTCACATGAATATTATACAAGCTAGAAAGAACTACTTCCAAGAGATTAATTATGAAGCCTTGTCTGCAGCTAGACAAAGGTGGGAAGTCTCCATCATTACTATTAGAAACCGAGAGCCATTTGTATACCGGAACTTTAAAGCTTCCTCCTCCCATTTCCATAAGTACAGTAACATGGTCTTAAACATGGGGCTTGAATGGATAGGATGTCGGTATAGAACTCCAACCATATGGTATCCTCCAGACAAGTATTGTTGTGACTACACCTTGAAGGATCAAGATGTTAACTAGTCTTTTTCTATACTAAAGAAGAAAAATGGCTTTAGAAACTATAAGGAGGAGGTATATCCTACCTGTTCCCTAACTTAGATACACCTCGACTATTTAATTGCATGAGGTCATGCAACAAGGTAAGCTAGCGAGTATGTTGGGTAGAGAAAAATAATGTTTTCTACTTGGTTATTTCTTTATTTAGCACTCATTCTCACATGATCATCTCTGTTTATGAATAAAAGTAGAGGAAATAATAGCTAAAGTTGAGTAAAAGTAATCAGTAACAAATTAGACGAATCTAAGTAAGGAAAACTTATTTTTACTATCTTTATGTGCAGAAGTCATGAATTGAGCGATGGCTTCCCAATCAATAGAACGACTACATCTCACAATGGAAAGTGACAACATCAAAGGCCAGGTAGGATAGCAGAATACTGGGCAAACCAATGGCTATTTTATGATAGAATCAGATCAAGTATAGCGAAATCCTTAGGATCCCCTGATCTTGAGGATTCAATTTTATCTATTTAATTTCTTTCTAAACGTAATATATAAGGTTGGAAGGCAAAACTACACGAAGTTTAGAATTACAGAATTTGTAATTATTTTTTTTTTGCATATAATATTGTTATTTTGGATGTTGTAACTTGGTTACTTATATTAGTGAAGGAAGGTTGCGTCTAATTCATACTTATATTATGAGTATCTCTTAGTGGAGACTTCACGCGACTTTGAGCCTGGTCAAGAGAAGATCTACTGCTTCACCTGTGTCATAATATTTTCTATTTCATTCTTGATTGCTTGTTAATGTTAAGTTAATATTACTTTTGATTATTGTAAGGATTGTCGATTCAATTGCATTTGTTGTTCTTTTGATATTTGTATTGATCTGTGTGTTATATGCGAGTAAGAATTTTGATTGAATTGGTTGTGATAGTTTCAACTCAGATCGTTGTTCCTTTTAAGTAATGTTATTATAGATTTCAGAGATATAATTAATCGCTTTATGCTTCTATAGTCATTTTCTATTTAGATAATGTTTGATATTCCTGTATCGTTGTTGTTCAATTTAGAATTGTTGTTCAATTTAGAATTGTTGTTCGATTCGGAATTGTTATTCAATTCATATTTGTTCTTCAATCAGGGATTGTTGTTCAATTTAGAATTGTTGTTCAATTTGAAATTAATGTTCAATCCAGAATTATTGTTCAAGTCAGAATTGTTGTTCAATTCAGATTTGTTGTTCAATTCAGAATTGCTACTTAATTAGGATTTGTTGTTTATTTTGGATTTGTTGTTCAATTACCATTGTTGTTAATTGTTATAGTTCTCTTTCATGAGTAAGTGATTTAGCTTCAATTCTAGTTAAAACTCCCAAGTGTGATTCTTTACAGGTAGTATTTAGATATATTTGCTTCCATGATAGGTTAAGTAGAATTGCAGAGTGTGTTATGAATTTCTTTCAGAATTACTTCTTTTAGAGTTGATTGGATTGAGTTTGAAGAAGATAGTCATTATCAATTGCAACGATTTGTTATTAGTTAACCTCTAGATTCACTACATATATAATGATGACAAATAAAAAGAGATACCTCGGGTTGAAAATTAATGTAGGAATTAAGATTGTTTTGAAAAAGACATCTTAGTGCACCAACACAACCCAAAATGAGCGTGACAACAAAATTACAAATAAACCAAAAATTACAATGATTTGCTATCGCTATTGCTTGCTAGCTTAGTTCTATCTGAAATCTACACTTTATACAACCCTTTGGCCTATGTCTGTAACCAAACATTACAATCATTCCAAATCAAGCCTTTTGGCTAAAATGAAATAACAACCAAAATTACCAAATTAAGTCGATGGCTATAATAAGGTGTGAACTATTCCTGACCATAGACTGATCCTCGACCATATCCCTAATTTTCCTCCGCTTTGAGTTCAACTCCAGATGACCACAACCGAACTGGACGACGTGGACCAAGATGCCCGCGTGAAGTGATTGAATTGTTACGAAGATCACGGAACAAATAGTTGTTGGTGGTGTAGGAATCTACCTGCACTAGATCAAGCTAGCATAACGATTAATAATTTAGCTTATCAAATACTTTAGGAAAGTAAATATAAGTTACAAGAAATATTTAAAGGAACAAAATCTATTTAAAATGACTAATTAAGCGCCTAATAAACCTTAAACATGAAATATGAAGTTTATGTAGGAATAGACAATATTATTGGACAATTGCAGGAATGAGGAGGCTTATGTAAAAAAACAGAGGTTAATGATTGTGGTTTTGTGATAGGAAGGGGATAAAAATGGGGCATTTCAGCTTACCAACATCCTCCCATCCCTAAGCTTTTGTGTGTCCTCAAACAAGCTTTACCTGCTGCAAAAATCTTCACATAGGAAGTCATCTTTCAATCCTGCACTTGGATATTGATTCCTACCTTCACTACCTTCGTCTTATTGCCTTGGGCTTTCTTAAGTTGTTTGGTCACCTTATTGAGGCACTTGTAGCATTTAGATGCCTGAAACTTCCATATATTCACTTGACATTTTTGTTCTTTGACCTCTTCTACCAACTCTATCTTGCCTTGCTTCTGCCAAGTCTGCTCCTTCATGACCTAGTTTAATGCCTCCAAGTCGTGAATTTTCTACTTGAGCTCTACTATCTGGTTATTTAGATAGAGGGTAGATTTCTCTGTTTCTAGCTCATCTCGTGCGAGAACTTTCTCTGCAACTAATTGGAAGCATATACCAGGGTTTTAGTGCTAGGGGCTTCCAGGTCACCAAGGGTTTCATCCCCCTGTGCGTCTAACTCATCAGGGGTTTCAATGCCATGTACATCCAACTCAGCAGGGGCTTTAGTACCCTATTCATTCACCTCGCCAAGGGCTTCAGTACCCTATTCCTTTGCCTCGTCAGGGGCTTTAGTACCCTGCTTCTTCAATTTATCAGGGGCTTCAGTACCCTATTCATCAAAATTGTCAAGGGACTCAGTACCTTGTTCATCAAAATTGTCGAGGGCTTCAGTACATCGTTCATCAAAATTATCAAGGGCTTGTATGTGTTGTGCCTCGTCATCTACCTAACCCTCTATTAGGTTTTTACTTGTCGTTGCTGCCATTCTTTTCTTCTTCAATTTATGAACGAAAGCTGACAAGGGTATGTCATCCCCCTGCTCTACATCTTCTTCACTACCCACTGTGTGGGATACTGCATCTGTGAGAACCGAGAGGTCATGATTTCCAGGTGAAGCCTGGGGTGTCTCGTAAATCAAAATCGGGGAGCTCGACCGAGCCTGACTTATCCCCAAAGAGAGAGTCCTTCTCCTCATCGAGGTCCTGGTCATTCTTCTTTTTACTGCAAATGGGGTTTATTCAACATATTGCTCCTCTACTTGTACCCTTTTGTCCTTACTTTTCGTCCCAACTTTTATCTTCTTGCCTGCACTGTTTCCAGCTGACTCCCCTACATGTCTTTTACAAAATTATTTCAAGAACACCTCCCAGGTTATTCCCTTAGCCTCCAACTCCTTCTTGACCAGGATTGCAATGTGGCTGGCACTCCCATTCTACACTCCTTTGACCATTTTCTCTAAACTTTGAAGCAGGCAATAAGGTAAATTGATGTGTTTCCCTGATTCAAAATGCAGCAACAACCTGATATGATACACAAACGTTAATGTGTAACATCCCTTGTAGGTCAAAATTTTTTGTAATATGTACAGGAGGTCTCACCATTTTCCAATCATGGCACTCTACAGAAGCCCTTTCTTCTAGTAAACTTTGAGCTCTCGATCTACCACAAATTGACGCCATCTTTTCCTTTCAATCCTCTCCTTTTTGAACCATTTTTCACCCGTGGTTGACAAGAATGTATCTCATGCTATATATTCCTTCGTGACCTCAAATTATAGTGATTCTACTTTAGCTCGGCCCTTCTTGAATGTCTTTGCAAATCCCAGAGCCACGGGTGTATTGTACCCGTCAAATTTATACAAAAATGGGAGAAATCCCGATTCTTGCAATAGTGAAAAACTCCATCGATACTCGGTCATCTACTCTATCTCCTTCACAGATGATGGTTCATGTCTCACGAGTTCCATCTCTTTGTTGAATTCACCTTAATCCTCTATCACAACCTTGGGAAGATTTCACACTACAGAGTGCAAGGGAGCTGGTGAGAATTTTATGATGGAGATCCAACCATTCCATTGTCTTCTTGATCACTTCCATCCAATCACATTAAGTCATTAAAATCTCCCCTCCGGGATGGATGCACACGTATCAATCTTCTATGGCAGGCAATGATAATTGGCGGAGGATGAAATTTTTGCGGTGGCGGTGTAACGGTCGCAGGGGATTGGACTATGAGGTAAGGCTATCATGAGCGAGCGATGGAGGACCTTTTCAACAGAGGCGAGTGTAGGTTTTCAGGTGAGTCTGTACTATCCCTGGTTGCTTCATAATTCGCATAAGGTGTACTTTGGTACTCATTAAAAATATTAGACTTTAGAACCTAAAATATCTTACACTTAAATGATTTCTCCCTAAATTAGTAAATGATAAAACAAACTTTTAACCAAAATTTAAATAATACAATGCTATGATCTATCATTGTGGTAGTTATTCATCGACGGGAATAAAAAATGTAAATTTCTCAATAAATGTTTTGCATCAAGTGCTTTTGTATTGTGTTTAAACAATTATTTACACAGTGTTTGCGTGCCTGCACTAATCATGCCTGGACTGATCCTGCCTTCACTGCAGCGTGCTTTCACTAAGCCTGCTTGCACTGAACCTGTCTACACCAACCATGTGTATTCTTCCACCAGGTATTTCTGTACCATCGAGGAAAGAGGGGATAATAATAATTTTTTTTTTATAAAACTTGATTCTTTGGCCAAACTTTCTTTTTTTTTAATTTCCTGAATATACAAGAGAAGTTTTATTCGCCATTCTTTGGTGTTTTGTGAGCATGCCTTTTGATCTGAGTGTATCAGATCCTACAATCTATCCATGATGGAACAAAGAAGTGGGAACAGGTAATTTTTAGAATGGGAAGGAATGTCATAATAGGGATTACAAGAATAATACTACCAAGGGGGACAAATGAGAATGGGATGTGGGAAAAAAATTAAGGGGAAAAGAGGGATTTTACGAAACTGGACAGGGATAAATATCTTAGAAGAAAAAGGAGGGTAATTCATTATGGGATTTAGAAAAGAAAAATAGTGGGAATTATGAAACGGCAAAATAGAAGAAAGGCATAATTTTCTCTTCAAGATTTGCCTGCACTGGTGCTGGAAAAAAGTACTTGCAGTAAAAATTAAGCATTCCTTGGGTAAAAATTTCCGTGATAGTTACCCCAAACATGGGTAAGGGCTGCGTTCTATTAACACCCAGGTTGTTCCCTATGAATCCCAAGGGAATACGGCCGGGGTAACCACTAACCAATCTTTGGATTATAGTTCCTAGCCCAGCGGTAATCAGAGAGGGCTCTCTCTATAAGGTTTGTCTCTATTCTATGGTGATATTAAGCTAGTTATGAAGTAAAGGTTTTTGGTTTATGTTTCGTTGGAAGGATGTCTTTTTGTACTTAAAATGGAGATCTGTATACAAAGTTATTCCATTGGGAAATGGAGTCTGTGGCTACTGGTTTCTTGAGATCTTGAATTTGAGCAGCTGGAGTTACAGGGCCATTTAGGTACTTCACAAAACAAACTTGAATTTATGATGGTGGAATGTGAACAACCAGTGAAAATCAATTGAGAATTTTCCACTAAGAAGGGGTGTGAGAAGGAGATGTATTCCTCAGGAGCAGACTTGAATTCCTGAAACCATAATCACTTTGAAAGGTATAGTGTGAAAGGGTAGCATTTAAGAATTACACCTTTATTACTATAACTTGAAGAAAAACATTCAGAATAGCTTAGATTGAGTTCAGGGTAATCTGTGATTAAATCCTGGAACTATTCTTTTTCCTTGCTATAAACTGTAAGACACGGGAACATGAAAGAGATATGAAAGATAAACAAAACACATAACAAAGAGTTATAAGAGAAACTTATTATGCCATGAGATACGCAGGAATCCTGCAACTTTTAGCTAAACACCAGAAAACATCAAGCAACACAGAGCTTTCGAAATTCCATCATCTTTTGTATTACTTCTCTGAGTTATAGTAAAAGAACAGTAGAATAGATATGAACAATCTCCGACATCCAACGTCCAACCCCTGCTAACTTATGCGAGGGGGAATATATAGAAGTGTTTCATACAAAATATCTCAGGCATTGAGTTATCTGAGAAATAAAATATCTTCATTAACTCGTACATAAATTGTAGATAAGAAGTAATTACAACTTTTAATACAACATAAATGCTCTTTACTCCTGTCAGAAAATTTCGACTTTTGGAGCTCACTGAGTCGGTTGAACGCTTTGTTATAACTGCTGAGTGACGTGTTTGTGCAGCTTTGTCCTTCTGTATCCTTTTGGCCCTGTCACCTGTGACTGCCAGTGCTGCTGTGGTGGCCGAATAGTTGTGCTAAGTTGGCTTAGCCTCTTTCTGCATACCTGCTGATATATCCTTATCTTCCTGTGTATGAAAATTTTAAATATTTCAAAAAAGAAAAATATAATTACTGGCTTTGGTTTAACAGTAATTGTATTAAATTATTCCACACTTCCTGTGTAGGCAATTGATGCCTCAAAATTGACCCCATGGTCTCATCTACCTCTTTATACTTGTAAAAATGGGGAGGCTCATCAAACAAGTGAGTGATTTCATTCATAATGAAGAATAAGCTATCCACCCTATTGAAAAGGGTCTGTCCTGCTGCTGGCCCTGTTTCGGCTGATGTTCTTGCTGTCTCTGCAATCTGATTGGCAGCAAAAGTGTTGATTCTCTTGGCATATTTTTCATGTGAGATTAGTCTTCCTGATGGCTCCGTCAGGCTAGGAAGACCTCTATTTTGTAATGCCATGAACCTGTCCTAGAACTTATTAATATCTGCCTGCATATCATGGCTTCTTCTTTCCAGGCTTTGTACCAGGTTTCTTAGTGTCAGGACCCTTTTGATCATTGAAATGGTCTCAGTCCTGTTGGCAATTCCCATTTTGATCAGCTGGGAGCTTGTCCTATAGTTAAGCACATTTATCATTCTGGTGGCAATCTCAGGCATGCTGCCTAGGGATGCCCTTTCCCTTTGGATTTCTCTGTGTGCTTTTCCAATCAGCACCATTTGCTCATGACTGGCCTCAATGTACTCCCACTGGTCTGTGATGGACTGGCCAATATTGGCCAATAGGATCCTTTTGAGCTCAGCTATCACCTTGTCCAGTGTGAGCTCCTTCTCTAGCTCATTTATTCTCTTTTTGAGAGATTTTACCTCTCTTTATCTTTCAGCCACATTTTGCTTGGATTTGTCATATTTCTCATTGATCTTAGCCAGAGTGTCTTTGGCCTGATTCAACTCTGACATTTGAGCCTCCAAGGCTTGAATCTCATTTCTCAGCTTCTGCATGTCAAAGCTTTCAGCCTGCTCTGTTGTTGGTGTTGAGGTGGATGGTGCTGCTTGTTGTGTCTGCTGGCTGGGAGGGGCAGTGGTTTGAGGAGCTTCCTCCAGATTAATTGTTTCTGGAGGAGGTTGTGAAGTTTGTCCTGCCTCCTTTTGCTGCAATGCTGCCTGAAGGGTAGCCTATGATTCCTGCAGCTTCTCTGGTGTGTGGATGAGCTCTTTATATAATGTAACCAGCATAGCAGCTGCATCCTTGTCTTGTCTGAGCTGGGCAATCTCTTTTGTTTGAGGATGAGGACTTGCTGGGATTTTTATCATTTTCCTTAGTGCTGCCATATCAGCATCCCTCAGCTTCAGAATCTCCTGCACTGCCTTGACATCCTTAGGATCATGTCCAAGCTCTATTATGATGTCTTCTAGAGCTTTGATTCTGTTGTCCTTTGCTTGAGAGGATTCCCTTTCCAACTCAAGTTGTGCAGTAGTATTATTTAGGCTATTTTGTAGCCTATAGTTCACCAATGTCTTATCTGCCAAGGTGGCATACACCATCTCACCCGTTTGTTTGTGCAATTCAATCTGATCCATTGGGTGGATGCCCTTGGCCAGGACCTCAAGGTTGGTCCTGATATAATTGGTAGCTGACTGTGGTTGCTGCATGGCTGGTGTGAAATGGCTCATTATCATTTTACCCTCATGTGCATCATAGGCAAACATGAGTCTTTGCTGGTTAGTGGGAGCCATTTTTAATAAATGATTATATAATTGTAGCCTTAAGGGTTCATTTCTCTTTTTGATATCCTTGAATTGCTGCTTGATGCTTTTCTCGCCTTCCCTCTGTTGGCCTGAGGAGCTAACTTCTCCTCCTGCTGCCCTTTCTTGTTCTTGCTGGAAGGAACTGGCTGAGGCCTCCATGCTGGGCAGGCCTATACCTGAAGTTTTCCCTATTGGCATTTCTTCTTCATAAAAAGGGTTTAACCTTTTCCTCTTCTCCCCTTGAGTTGTTGAGGCAGTAAGGGGAGTCTCTGTGTCCCTTTTCCTATTTACGTCCTCTCTTTGTGGGGTTTGGAGGACAGAAGAATCAATCCTTGTGTCTTGCCTGGGAGGTCCAATTTGTTTTGGTTGCTGCTCTGTGACCATTGGGGCCTCTGCTGTCTATTCTCCTTGCTCTGGCTGCTCCTTTTGTGGCTATTGTACCTGTTGAGGTTGTTGAACCTGTGCCTGCTGTACATGTTCTTGTTCCATCTCTTTTTCCTTGCCTTTGCTGTGAGCTTGACTTGTAGTTTGGACTACCTCCTGATGTGCTGTGGAGGATGAGGCAGATGCTCCTGCTTGAGGCTTTGGCAGAGAGAATACCTATGCAGGAAGTTCCAAGTCAGCCATTTTAAGAAGATTTCTTCTTGCTCTCTCATTCAGTTCTTCTTGTGTGATAGGTTCCTCTAGTGTGCCTCTTTTCCATTTTGGTTGATTTTCATATTGTTCAATGTGAGGCAACCTTACATGGTCATAACTAGAGAGCCTATATTTGACCCTTCTTAATGATATGGAGTGATTGGGGTCATAACGTTTCCAGAGGAAACTGGTCTTTAGGCCAAGGCATTCTAGCTTTCTTATCAGCTTCTTTCCAGCCTTCCTCCCTTTTGTTCAAAACAAGGTGGCCCAATTGGTTTTTCACTTTCAGCTGTGCCTTCTTGCCCTTGCCTGAGAAGTATATCATATCAGCATTCTCAAATTGCCTGAAGTATTCAAGGGCAAATAGTCTCATGGGCACATACTTGGGCAGTCTGTATGGGGGTAACTCACAACCATATATTCTGATAACGGTGTAGTTTTAGTAAAAATACCAATCCCCAATGCTGTACACTTTGGACAATTGGAGGATTCTCTACATCTCGTCTGTCAGTCTTGGAGGAGGCGAGCTCAGGAACAGAGACATGGCTGGGTGGATGAAGAGGTCTATGAACTCATAGTAAGTGTATGGAGAGTAGGCTCTGCAGTGAA
>APFE030718701.1:0-11134 GCA_000404065.3 Pinus taeda | reverse complement strand
TAAGCTTTGTTGTTCTTGTTTTCCCAGATGACGAGCTCTTTGTTTGAGGTAGGCTGTTCCGGCTCTTTGTCTCCATCTCCAACACACACTCCTTTCCACAACTCATTGAAAATGAGCATGTGTTTTATCATCCGGGACCACTCAGGATAGTTCTCTTTGCCAGTGAGAACTATTCCCACGATGGATATGATTGAATGCATACTGTAACAAAAAAAACTTCTGCTGCAAAAATTTTACTCTTAATGGGAAAAAAATATAGTTCTAATATGACTGGGCAACAAACTCAACTTAGGAGCAAATGTCAATACCCAAGACATATATATCAACACTATTCAAAATATATATCGGTTTCTTTTTACATTGATCACCCAATGTAGCCCTTCAAAAAATTTTAACACATACGACGATTTTAAAACATGCACAAAATCAGGGCTCAACTCACATCATAGGACAGCACTTCATAGGCAGCATACCAAAACAGCTCAATACACCATGTACATTCAATGCATGGCTCAACTCACATACGCATTTATCATATTTTACATGGCTTACCAATGTCCCAAAATAGTGTTCAACATATGGCATACCAAAACAACGTTAATATAATGCCAAAACAGCGTTCAACGTATGGCATACCAAAACAATGTTATAGTACCAGCGTGATGATGCTAGCTAACCGTTCACAATTCCATTCTAGCGTTAATATAATGCCTAAAACTTAAACACATTGGATACCATGCAACAAGAATGTCAGCGTAAATACGATGATCTGGAAGGTTAGACCAGCGTTACAATGAAATCACCATATCAGCGTATCTTGTCATGTAAAATCGATTTAAAATAAAAGTCGTACCTAGCTTTGCCCGATAAAATCGCCATATCAACGTAGCTTGTCATGTAAAATCAATTTGAAATAAAAATCGTACCGAGCTTTGCCCAGTAAAATCACCATATTAGCGTAGCTTGTCATGTAAAATCGATTTAAAATAAAAATTGTCTCCAGATGCTCGGCCTCCTTGTAATCAAATGAGCATCCATGCTTGTCTGAATATCGGTGCAGAAAACATAACCGCACTCACACTTGAAACCCGTCAATGCCACACGCTTCCTGCAAGATTGGCATCGGTTCGAAGCCCTTGTCGGCTCTTCAGAAGACACATAATTCCCATCATATGAGGATGACCCAACAACTTCAGCAAGGTTTTATTCGGAGCTGCATTCTCTAGGCGTTCACCACAGGGGTTCATTCAACACAGAGAAACAAAGGGCAGAATGGTTATGCGTTAGACAGTGGCAGTGATTATGCATTAGACAGTGGCAGCGACTACAGAGTGGCAGCGACTGTGGAGGGGACAATGAGCGTAGTAGACAGTGGACAGAGAGCGCAATAGGCAGACTCCACAGGGGCAGAGGACAGGAGCAGTAGGCAGAAGGGAGTTACAACTATTTTTGGGAGTTGGCTTTGATACCATGTAAGGCCAGGCAGTAACTCCTCAAAGCAAAATTGATTCGTATATCATATTCATTCAGGTTGGTCTTCATTATATACATGAGGGAGAGACTATTCACTTCATCTCCCGACGATTGTTCATATTACTTATTTATTTATTTACATTATATTCACCCAATCCTGATGATTAGGTGTCAACAATAATAACAATGTTAAATTGTGTATTGTTGTGCGTCAGCCACTAGAACCAATGCATTTCTCCTTGAGATTACCCATATCTACCAGTGTTTATTTCGATCTATGTGTTTGCTTGAGTTTACCTTAGCGAATGGCTATTGAACCTATTACTTGACATATGGAGTGCAACATAAAACCTTTAGATAATCTTCAAAAACCCTCATCTCAGATGCCCTAGGCACTAGTCTCCTATCAACCCAAAGAATGTTTCTAAAAGGCTTTTATATCTGCTAAAAAAATTATATGACAAAAGATATAAAAAGCTACAACAAATTCTATGGCTAGTGATATTCTAACATTCCCAAATTAATTTATTAGTTTCTAAAGTCTTTAAATGTAAAATATTTATTAGTTTAGTCTAAGCTAATATATTTATGAGCTCATTAAAGGTGTGATTACTCTAAAAGTCTAATGTTGTAGACAAGCAAACCTAACCGAGATCTATTAAATTGAATCACTAAAATAGAGCTATAAATGTACAATAATATCTTTTTGTGCTTTTCGACTTGACCATATACGGTTTTATAGATCCAAATCGCGGTTGCTGCGCCTCGAATTCGATGTTCTATGGAAGTTTTTTTTTTTTTTTTTTTTCAATTTTTTTTGGTTACTGATTATAGTTAAAAAAAATTGCAAGGTCATAAAATTGTTTATTTGACATATCGAGCATTTAAGTTATTAGCCATAAATCCAGTATTGGTTAAATTACAGGTTTACTGGTAGAGGAGGCCAATGGTCGCTATCTCAAATTTAAAAATTTGTAAAATTCTTTTCAGAGTTTATTCTATAATTGTGGCGATTGGCTTTTTTACTTATTAGGAATATCCTATAATCGTGATTGGTTTTTTACTTATTACGAATATTTTTCTTGAAACTTATATCAACACAAACTGTTAACTTATAAAAACTTATATTAAAACAAATTGTTATTGCCATTTCAATAATGATTTTTTTTCCATTTACGATGATTAATTTCTGGCCAGGATGTATCTCTGTTATTTAAATAATTATTAATTTCTGGCTCGGATGTATCTTTGCTATTTAAATAATTGAAAATATTGATTTTTCACTTTTGTTTTAAAAATAAATTAATGTTAACCTAAATTCAATGATATAATTAATCCAAAATTTTTTCTTATTATCACTATAAATCACAAAAATTATTTTTCCTATCATAAAATTACTGTTATATTCGTTTGCACGAAGTTCATTAACTTTCGCTGACTTATGCATAACTTTCACTAAGTTACGCAATAAGCTGTTATTTTCTTTTATATAATGTTCATTAACTTTCGCTGACTTATCCATACCGTAGGCGTAAAATGAAAAGGAAGAAAAAACAACTGACCAAATTTTCAGTAAATAGGTGAAGTAAATTTGAAATTCCAAGGCTGGCGGTTACAATGCAATTGGAACCCAAATATTTATTCCTTTAGTTATTATAGGGCATCGTCTGACTGAGTGATGATTCGCTATGATAAGTAGCGGCTATCAAATCAATCCAGTGACGCCAAAAGAGCTTCTGCTTGCTTTTCATATTTGAAGCCATTAGACTTTGAATTGTCTGCAGACCACACAAAGATGCCCTCCAATTCCCCCTTCTGCTTCAGCATCTTGCATGCCTGAAAGAACCCATGATCGGCCAAGAGACCTCCAGCGCCTTTCTCTGTACTAAAACTAACCAGTATTCTCCCTCCCTTGTACAGAGATGCCTGAGTATTGTAGTGCTGGATGAACTGAGAAACCGTGGTGCTGGCATCGTACGCGTAGAACTGGAAGTTAACGTAGTCAATCACGTGCCCGTATTTGCCCCATAACGCTGTGTAATGGGACTGCACAGCGCCCCTGTCTTCGAAGGGGGCGATGGACGCGAAGGAGATGACTTTGCTCTGCTTTAACCGCGTGATCAACTGCCCGATGCAATTTACAAACGTGTTATCGTCGGCCTGAAAATGCTCGTAGTCGATGTCGATGCCATCGAGATGGTATTCTTTGATTATCTTCGACAGCGACGTGACAGCGTTGTTAACCCACGAAGACACCGACGATGGCTTGAACTGGACAGGGTGACCGTTGCCCACGCTATCCCCGCCTAAGCTCAGCGCCACCTTCACGTTCTTGTGTTGGGCCTTTATGGCCTGCACGGCCTTGGGAGTCAGGCTGCCGGTGTCCCAGAAGATGTTGAACTTTCCGTTTGTGGGAGAAGGGGAAGCGGATCCGGTCGTATAATCGATGGCGAATGAGAGAATGAAGTGGACCTCCACCGCCGGATTGATTGGCACATCTGAAAATTTCACGCCGTTGCTGAAGGCGCCTATGTATTCCCTCAAGATATGGCCGTTCGCTCCTGCACACAGATGCACACAAATAGAAGAATGTTATGTTATGCCTAATAATTTTCATAAACAAAACAAGTTTAAGCAATTCTGGATTCCAAAAGCGCTTCCATACCCATAGCGATAGGAAGCAGATTATGCAGCAAAAGAACAATAGCCAGAAGTTTGCGTATCTCCATGGAGGCCATTACTACGCTCTGGATTGACTGATATTGTTATCGAACGCAATACCAGATTGATTTATATTGCGTTACCATTCTGAGCCTCTTTATATAGACCCCTGAAAAGATCAATCGTGTTTATGGTGAGCATGAATTGATTTGGTCAAAACTTAGTTGTTGATGTTAGTGATGGAAAAAGTAGTCGCGCATCTAAGGTCAAGGATTCATGGTAGCACTAAGTGAACGAATAAGATGGGGCTCGATAAGCTCCAGGAAAATTCTAGAATATAGTGTCTGAATGATTCCTTAATAAGTTCACAGATTCATTTCTTTGAAATTTTGTAAAAATTGTTAATAATTTCTATGAAAAGTTTTCACATGAAAGTTTCAACAGATTTAAAATGCAATACTGGGGTCGTTTCAGTGCAAGATTCTTTCCATTTTCTTTCGATGCAAGAGTTTTTCCCTTTTCTTTTATTATTTTTATTAAATTTTTTTTACAATCAACATAATATGAATTGAAATTCGGATATGGAAAGTTATATTATTTATATATTAAAAAAAATTATATTTTTTTTAAAATTTTTGTTATCAATTAAAAAGAAACTATTTCAGGTGTATAAATATATTTAATTTAATTCATACGGATAGAGCATTATGATTTGAATTTTTTTTATTATTTTTTTAGAGTAAAAAAAAGTGATTTGAAATTCAATAAACAAAAATCCAACTATATTTTTTTGTCCAACCATATTAAAAATAAGGGTGGGTAAAGATAATCTTAGAACGCACACAACCTAGTTAAAAAAACATAATAAAAAATTCCTACCATGTTAAAGGCGGGTAATATAGGAAGGTGTGCCATCAAACGTAACTGTGACGTTCAAGAATAAAAGGGACATTGTCAAGTCACTCGGCTTGACGTTCGGGACCAGCGACTGACGATGTGGAATATAATATAACGTAGTTAGTGCTCTCGCGTTTCGGCGATCTGGCGGTCCTTGTCTGGGAATTGAACGAAGCAAAATTCAAAATAAAATCCCAGGATCAACGCCATCTGCATGTGAGCATTAGCTGGAGGTATGGGAAGGGTTGCTGCTTTGCTGTAAGGCTGGCGCAGGCCCATCCCTTAGAGACGTCGTTGTCTCCCAAATATTCTGCTTTCTACGATAAAGGGCAAAGAAACTGTATTAAACGGATGGTGCATCATGTATGAATATTCTATAGTTATGGAAATTAATTAAACAAAATAATAAGATAGAGATAGTGTATCACATGACATTACTCGCTTGTAGCATTGAAATATGGTGAAGGCTATTGACTGAAACAAGATTCAGATAGTGTGTCATATGACATTACTGTTGTAGCATTGAAATATGGTAAAGACTACTAACTATGGGAGTATTTGAAATAACTCTTTCATGTTTCAGTATTGAGCATTAGCTGGAGATATGGGAAGGATTGCTGCTTCGCTGTAAGGCTCGCGCAGGCCCATCCCTTAGAGACGTCGTTGTCTCCCAAATATTCTGGCTTATAGGATAAAGGGCAAAGAAACTGTATTAAACAGATGGTGCATCATGTATGAATATTCTATAGTTGTGGGAATTAATTAAACAAAATAATAAGATCGAGATAGTGTACCATTGAAATATGGTAAAGACTATTGACTATGGGAGGATTTGAAATAACTCTTTCACGTTTCAGCGACCAGAAAACCCTAGCCTGACTTCATAGGGTCCACCATGATAGGCATCCCATTGAACAACAAAAAATTTCAAGATAAAATTTCGATGATGGATGTCATCATGTGAGAGCATTAAATAGAGAAAAAAGAAATTATTTACTTTTTCACACAAAATATGGCTTTCTTATCAACTTATCGGTCCGTACCCCATTTTGTGAAGGGCATGAATTATCTCCTAAATATTCTAGCAGATTTCGTTCAAATGTTATACGATTATGTTACTTTTTAATATTTTTTGGATTTTGTCTAAAGGAATTTGTCTGAATGGTATAAAATGCTTTTTGGTTTTAAAATTATTTATGTATTTAAAAATACAAATTAAACAATTAACGAGTGTAATATGTTGTCTCATTATTTAGTATTTTTTTTTAATGCAAAAAAATAATGTACTTGATTTTCTATGCAAAAATATTGTTGATAGAGATAATTTTAGAGTAGTTCTTTTAAATAATAATAAAATTAATTATTTATTTATTGTTTTTAGAATCTATTTTTTTTTATTATATTATTTGGAAATTAAATAAAAAATATTCTTGATCATTTCTTATTATAATAATCTAAAAAAATCTAAATTTAATAGTGTCACAAATTTTATAAAATTATAATATTAAAATGTTTCATTTAATTTTGTAAATCTTTTTATTATTGTTAGATCTCAATTTTTGTGATCTATGATGTAAAGAATAGTCTTTTAGATTAATCACATTGTAAGGATTGCGTGGAGGTTGGGAACAAACTAATGTGGTTCATTATCAGGACAAGGTGAGAAACCAATGGATTTGATGCATCAATGTTGAGGGTAAACCCTTCAAAATTAGTTGTTGGTGAAATAAAATTATTTAGGAATATGTGGTAAGAATTTTATTAAATTTACTAAAATTTAGTTTTAAAATAGTTGTTATGTAATAATTAATTATTTAATATGGAATATGTAAATAATTTATCATTTTAGAAAATAAAATAATTTAATTTATATAATATATTATGGTTGACCTATTTGGGAATTAGGTAGAAGATTAGCACTTGATATAATAATCGTAAAATTAAGTAGTATATTAAATTGCTAATATTATTTAAGCATATAATATTTAGGTCGATAGACTTTCCTATGCATCAACAATCGTCAACACTTTTACTCTGCTCCATTGGATCAGGTGAGACACTTTCAACCGTTGATTTGAAGTGTGACTGCTTTTTCCAAATATCGGTTGAGTTGCCCTACTACTTTTTGCCATTCTTTTATCTCACTCTTGAAGATATTTTTACCATTTTTTTCCTGCAAGTTGTTGTTGCTGTTCTTCTTCCTTGGCTTTTGGCAAGCAGTGTTCTTCTTCCTTGGCTTTTGGCAAGCACTGATTAGTATTAAGCATCTCACAGAGCACATTCTCACTTTCATTTCATCATTTTTTTTCAATACTCTGCATTGCATTGGCTTGCCTTGTTTCTTGTTCAAGTTTATTTTCTTTGTTGCATAGCCATGCATTTTGGATTTTATAGTGTTTTATTTTCGTTGTGTTTTTCTCTGTTTTGAATTTAATTTATCTTTTTTTTAAAAGAGTGTTTGCATGGTTTATCCTGGAGATTCTATTTTGTCGCTGTTATGTTGAGCAGAAAAATCGATAGAGATGAAATTCTTAATCCATTAGAATGAAATTCTCGAAATTTTTTATGGATAGATTTCTATATGAAAATCATTGGAAAAACACTGCTTAGCCGAGTCAATCCCCTCACTCTATTTCTGTTGTTCTCTCCTATCAGAATTCAACACGTGTAAACTTTTTTGACAAAATCGATTTCTCCTGCTACACCAAGTACGACCACCTTTAGACGCTCTCCTTTGCACGTTGCTTTGAACCTACTCGATGCTCTCCCTCGCCTGCTCTGAAAGAGCATCGAAGAGCTCCGGTTCTCTGGTGTTCACCATTTAAATGACCTGCACAAAGATATCCTCCACAACGATTTATCTAGGTTTCCATTGGGCATATAATCGTAGACCAACAACTCTATTTTACGCCTGTACCAGCCATGAAGTTGCACGAGGTTCCAGTGTTAAGCTTGTTGATGCTCGAATTCTCCGTCACAAATTCCCTCACACCTTGCCCAACTATTCATCAGCTTTTTCCGATACATATGTTAGATCCTCGGAAGATTTTGATCACAAACATAGGATTCTGAGATTCACTACAAATATCTGGAAATAACTTTTGGATTTTTATCATTTCATTGCCCCAACTAATCGGGAATTGTTTGCGCAAATTGTTTGTGTCGTGTATAGAATTAAAATATTTTGACTACAACTCACATATAATACATGGCATTAGCACAACCTCCACATTCAGTGATAAAGTTGCAGGCCCTCTTCCATTTTTTGAATTCTGTGAAAGCCAAATTCAAGCATTTAACAGTGTGTATGTTGAATGGCGGCTGTGTGTTTTTTAAAACAAACCCTCTGTTGGCATCGATTGCAATCTATGTGCTTTGCACGGCGGCAGGGTTTATCATGTGGATTGCCATCTGTTTATTGGATTTGGCAGCGGGAACTCATATTTTGGAAGCCACCATACTTGTGAGGAAGGGTTTGAATGAGAATATCCTCCCCCGCATTGCAGCTTCTCAATGGTGTGTTTTCCCTCTCTTGTGGGATTCTTCATACTGCTGGGAAGGATTCATATTGATATCAATGTTGATAGCCACCGCTCCAGACCTAATCCGAACAAAAGGAGCAGTGTGTCATGCCGCTCCAAGATGATAGCATCGCTGCCCAAAGGCAAGTACGGGTGTTTGAGAAGAACAGAATAAGCAAATAGGAATGATTCATCTTCATCATCGTGTTCAATCTGTTTAGGGTGCATTGGGGAGGAGGATGGAGTTCGTGTTCTTCCCAACTGCAGACACTATTTTCACATTGCTTGCATTGATAGCTGGCTTCTTCCATGTACTGTCAATCACTCTTCATGCCCTTTGTGAAGAGCCACTATAATTTTCCCCAAAACATTACAAGCAAAATAAGACAAATCGCGACATTACAAGTTCATGTTGCTCACAGACGCAAATCCTGAAAAATGGATTTGTTTCCTCCCCTGTTTTGGGTCCCTGTTTTCCAATGATCCTCCATCCCTCAAGGTTTTGTTTTGTTTTTTTTAGACAAAACATTTCAAGCCGCAATGGTTCCCGTAAACATATCTGTCGGCTGAAATCCCGCCTAATTTTTTTATACAAAAGAGCTATGATTCCATAATGAAGTTGGCCTTCTTACTTGGTTTGTGGTTTTTAGATTCTTGTTGTCGTACATTCATTCAGTGGAAGAGATAGAGTGCACACATCAAAACTGAGCACTTCAGATACTTGATTAATGTTCATGCTTGCATTGAAGAAGATCCACCGTAAATCCCATTTTTATTAAGCAATTGGAGATTAAAAAAAACCTGTGATGAAGACATTTTAACCCTTTGAAGGCTTCATGACTAGATTCTTGTGGATTTCATCGCTTTTGTAACAGGCATGGATGGAAAAGATTAATTAAGATTTTCCCTAGAGATAGTGTAACGTTAGGGATACATTTCGTTTTTAAATTAGCAATTACGCTGAGAGGTGCAAAGGAACTCCAAAAGAAAAGTGGAAAATGTGGAAGGTAATAAGTAAAAGAGACTTGCATACCTGTGCAATCTGCAGCAAGGCTTGTTAAGTAGGCATGAATGCAAAGAAACATGCAAACAAGTTTGCTAATGTTAAGCCACAAACAACTACAAAATAATGAAAACATAAATAAAACCAATAAATAAAAGCCCCTTTAGAAACTGGAAAAACAACTACAAAATAATGAGAACATAAATAAAACCAATAAATAAAAGCCCCTTTAGAAACTGGAAAATGAGTTGATAATATGCAATGAACCTATGCCTTCCCATCGCCACAGTCTTCATTATCCCTAATAAAATTGCAATGGCAAACCAGGAAAGTCCATATACTATAACACTTTTTGTTGCCATGTACAATGATTAAGTGATAAACAATTCCATATTGGTAAAGGAAAAATCTAAGCGATAAGAAGATTCAATATGCCTAATAACATTACAATAAAAAACCAAGAAAGTCCATATACCATAACACTTTTGTTGCCATGTGCAATGCTTAAGTGATAAACAATTTCATAATGGTAAAGGAAAAATCTAAGTGATAACAAGATTTCCAAATCCATCTCCGCAAACTTGAATACTTGAAATGTTCTTGTTCGTCATCCCACCAGGACTCCCAACACTTTTCTTGTGGCAGACCAATGCCTCCACTGCTATTGATCCCCTTGTTTTAATCTTTTTAGTTATCTACAATTTTTTGCTTCTCAAATCTAAGAGGATTAAGAAAATTCCGTGTTAGGGATTCTATTATGCATGTTGTGCTTTTTTCCACCTAATCTCATGAGTTGAAAACATTCGTGTAATTATTTTAGTACTGTTGTGCTCTTTTTCTTAAGTGAAATTAAGGCACATATGCCTCAAAATATGGCAATCCAATATGATGAGTTTACAGTGTAATTTTAGAAGTTGGGTTTATTGTGCATATGAAATGGCATGTGTTCATGCTTTTGAACAGAGGTTTTCTGATTTTGTTGTAATTAACTTACCTCTTGATTTTGGGTATTAACTTACTCTAAAATGAAATAAGACATTCAATGTGTTCCTTGTAATATAGATATAAACAAAACATCTAAAAAAAAGTAATTGCACAATGATTCAGTCCAAGAAAACAAGGTTTTCCACAAACCAATTAACTCTTCTAGAAAAATTCAACAACTCCAATTTAATAATCCTATCGGCCTCTCTTCGTACCTTTTGGGACAATTGCCAGTGATACTATTAAAAACTAAAATAATATTTGGTTGAAGATTAGTTGTTATGTAAAGAATTAGTTAGTGATAATATTAAAAATAATTTATTTACCAATTCAAATAATAATATTATCTATGAATAAATTATCATTTTAAATAATAAAATAATTTATATGATATTATTCGGGTTGACCTATTCAATGTGAGTTAGGTAGAAAGTTGGTAGTTATCTTAAAATTAATTAATATATTTATCGATGCTAATAGTATCTACGCATAATTAAAAATAAATGATAATATTTGGTTAAAGATTAGTTGCTATGTAATGAATTGGTTAGTGATAATATTAAAAATAATTTATTTACTAATTTATATAATATTA
>APFE030718695.1:2837-33980 GCA_000404065.3 Pinus taeda | reverse complement strand
TGATAATTTACGCTATGTAATTCATTTCACTAGTTTCAACCCCACTTCACTCCCGATGCCTCGTACAATGAGTAAACTATTCAAAAATCATGAGTTACAATAAGTACTACTTGAATCCCAAAATAATATTTAACATTTATAAATATTTCTAATAATTATTTTCTTACCTATTAAGATTTTCACATTCCCATTATAACTGATATATCATAATTGAATATATTATTTTAAATCGGCTAATAAATATTTATATATTCATTGAGTAATAATTTTATCTTATCTATTTAATATTATTGAAAAAATAAAATATATATATTTGTTTAATTTATTTAAACCATCTTTACTGCATTACATTATTTGTTGTTTATTTGAATATTTAATTTCAAATAAGGACTTTTTAAATAATGACCTTCGAGCAAGTTGCAAAACTTTCACTACGGTGCAAAACAAGAAACTTTCACTGCTGTAATGCGGGATTATTTACCAGAAACTTCTTTTATAAACAAGATCGCTGCGCACTATGTGCTGAGGACTAGAGTCTAAACCATTTGTGGGAGTTGTGCAAATCAAATTAGTTCGGTTTGTGGACTTGGTTGTGTCAGAGCAACAGGATCTCGGGAAGGGAATTGTGAGACAGGATGTCCAAGGATGAAGAACGGAGTACTCCATGCTCCCTACCTTTACCTTTGTCATCTCTCAATCATGTTTCACTCCTCTGCAAATCTGTCCCGGTATCCACGGAATTCTACGAGAATGTTCTTGGATTTCATGTTGTGAGGAGGCCACCTTCATTCGATTTTGTAGGAGTTTGGTAAGATATTTGCATCAACATTAATCATATACATATATTGCTTGTGAGGATGTAACATATTAGCGTGAATCATCATCCAGGTTATTCAATTACGGTGTGGGCATACATCTCTTGCAGTGCAAGTCTTTGGATGATCTACCTAAAAAAACTGAGATCAATCCAAGAGATAACCATATCTCTTTTCAGGTTAGCTTTAAAGCCCCACTGTCATCATTGGGAGATTACTATTACTATTCTTGCTGTATATATGTGCTTCAACTTATAGTTCTGCTTATCATTGTTATTGTTATTTTTCCTTGCAGTGCCCAGATATGTTTTTAGCAGAAAAGAGACTCCAAGAAATGAACATAAAATATAAAAAACGTGTGGTAGAGGATGGAGGATTATACGTTGACCAACTTTTCTTCCATGATCCCGATGGTAACATGATCGAGATCTGCAACTGCGAGAATCTTCCCGTTATTCCTGTCCGATCACCATCTGCTGTGAGATCAACCTCTCTGCGGCTTTCTTTACCTCAACCTAACCCTAAATTGGAGCGAGAAGACAGCCTCTCAGAAATCGCTTTGGTTCCAGTGAATGTTGCTACGCCAGCAATGGACTTTACTCCTTTGAGTAAGCTATTCACCTGAACTGTTAATATTAGAACAGGGTAGTTTTAGTTTAGACCAGGTATAATGAAAAATGTTTTCTAAAATTGAGGATGTGTATATAAATATTTTTAATGGATGGTAGGATTTCCGAATATTTTAGAATTTTACAGTTAAAGTAGGAATTAAATAATTGATTTTTATTGTGATAATCAAATTTTGCAATATTCTCTAAATCTGCAATCCCTCCCTCTATTGTCATCATCAAATTTTGCAATATTTCCCCGATCTACAATCCCTAAATATAAATAAATTCAATTGTTTAACCTTATTCTTATTTCTCAAAATTCTAAATAAACTATCCCTTCTATTATTAAGTTATCTTCTTTGTTTGCCTGTCGTGAACAGAAAAAGAGATCGAAGCCACTGCACCAGGGAGCCGTTACTCATCAGATGCACTTGATGATAAAAAACTATTTTTTCTGGACATCATGGATTTTTTCCTGTAATGGCTACAGATAACCAGAGGTATTCCCTTAAATGCGAAATAATATGCATGGTAGCTACAAAGAGGGTATTTGTAATCATAATCATATACTATTCCAGAAATTTGATGCCGAGCCGGCTAGAGTTTCCAGGAATGGGATGATTTTGAGAGATTAGGTATAAGGCCAATATTAGGGTTTTAGAGCTTTCTACTGTGTGTATTATGCCATCACTTATTTGAAGCGACGTATATGTGAAAGCAGATTTCAAGTAATTCATTAACTTTGCATTTTAATAAATGGGGTATGTGAAACATTAGCTCATGTGTCGAACTATCTCAGCAGCCTCTCAGTGATGCGGAGTTTCGGTTAAAATTTATGAGATGAAAAATGTTAACGTCTTTCACTCTTAAAAATGACGCCTAAAAACTGCCAACTTAACTCTGGAATTCTGGTCAGACTTGACTCAGCACTCTATTTATTTTATAAAAATGTTAACTCTTAATAACTGCCAACTTAATTCTGCAATTCCTCTGACATAGCACCGCATTTATTTAACTCGTACAGCAGTAGGGGACCGTTCAGTGCATGTTCACGTCCGGATTACAGTGTATAAAATTGATGAGAACATTTAACAAGAAGTAAATTTTTATTGCATATAACTTTTGTTAGAAGTGAATTTGAATAAAGTTTGATCTGGCAACCTTACACAGGATGAATTTTGAAAAGCATTATAAAAAGTTTGAATTTCTCTTTATGTAATATTATTAAATATTAAATAAATATTAAACAAGTTTTAGATATCTATATCAAAATAACTGCACCTTATATTAGGAAAAAATTTTAAAAATATATTTAAATTTAGATTGGACTCACCATTCCAGAATTATTGCTCGGTTTAATGCATTTTCGATTTATTTATTTTCTTTTCTCTTAGTTATAGCTATTCCAGGGCTTTATCTTTATTGTCATTCCTGAATATCATTTGAAGATTGTAGACTTATTTTGTAATTTTATTTTAAAAATTAATTGATTTATATTTTTATAGGAAAAATTATCAATTAACAAATAGATTAAAATAAGTAGAAAAATCTTCAAACCATTTAGCAAAATAATCTTTAAGAACAAATAAATTATTATTCTACAAAGTTGTAAGCTATTATGCAAATTACAGGTTAAAAAATATATATATTTATGATTAGTTATATAAAATCAGCTTGGCTTGGCATAAATATATTTATTTACGTTATTTTTAATTAATCAAAAATTATTTTAAATTAAAAAAAAGTATTAAACAAATGTTTTTTTTATTGAAAATAGGACAAATTTATTTAAGTAATTGTAAATTTTGTAATTCCAAATTTTCTTGACACTTTGAGTTGATATAACTTGTAGTTAAATTTCTGGGAAAATATATATATATTTCATAATGTTTATGGAAAAATTTATGTGGTAAATGTTTTATATATATAGAGAACACTTAAATTTTTCTAGTTCATAGTTGGAAAGATGTAAAAGTGAGATGGGCATTAATGATGATGTGTAGCTTTTAAAAGTTAAATAAGGGAAAAAATATATTTCATAATGTTTATAGAAAAATTTATGTAGTAAATGTTTTATATATAGAGAGCACACTTAATTTTTTTTAGTTTATAATTTGAAAGATTTGAAAGATTTAAAAGTGAAATGGACGTCAATAATGTGTAGTTTTTAAATATATTTGTATATTGGTACATGTAAATTTTCAAAGTTGTTCATCAATGTGATGTATACAGAAATTTAGGTGAACATTAATGATGATATATGATGTGTAGTTTTAAAATTGTTAATATATGACAGTTAAAATTAAAAGTGAAATGGACATCAATAATGTGTAGCTTTTAAATATATTTTTATATTGGTACATGTAAATTTTCAAAGGTGTTCATCAATGTGATGGATACAAAAATTAGGTGAACATTAATGATGATATATGACGTGTAGTTTTAAAATTGTTAATATATGACAGTTAAAAAGAAAGAAAATGGATAAATATTTGTCCAATTTAATTATATATATTCTTTAAGTTTTTACTTATTTTTCTTTAAAGTTAAAATTATTTGTCAATCATAACTTTGAAAATATGGATTTTGATTTATTAATCAATAGGGATTTGCCACTTAAAATAGGGTTACATTTTTTCTAAAACTATTTAAAATTTATAAATAAATTGGTAAGTTTTTTTTAATAATTTTCTTAAATGTTCATTTTGAAATTCTAACTCTTAATAATACAATTAGTTTTTTCATTATTTAAAATTTTAAGAAAATATATTTAATCTTCAAATTTATTTAAACTTTAACCTCTTTTTATGTGGTAGGTTAGTAATACTCCGTAGTTGGTAAATATTATTGCAAACTTCCTTTACAACTTTTTTTACTACAACTATTCATAAATAACTTCCTATAAAGAGTTCTATTGATATATTTATTTTTATTAAGTTCAATGTTAGCATTCATATTTAAAATGATAAATATTACATGAATGGTTTTGCTTAAAAGGATTTTCCACCTTTAGGTTTAAGTAATCATATAAGTATGTTTAAAAAATATTTATTTTAATGATTTTTGCAATAATTGTTTTAACCATTTTTGTGTATTTTATAAGTTAAGTTTTATAGAATAAAAAGTCATTACATATCAATTTGAGTTCAAATAGGAATTATGAATTATAATGATTCTTAATGAGTTTAAATTAAATCCTATTGGAGGTGTAGATCAAATAGTGACAAGGTGTAGTTATAAGGAACTTCTTTTGTTAAGGTCCAAAGTTCAAGACCTCATGGTTACAAATCCAACCATATTAAGGGTTTGTGTGGGTGTCATATTGATGAGATGGATGATTTTGATGGCCAAAAACAAAAGTTCAAATAAAAATATTTCAATGCATCACATAAAAGCAAATGAATATCTAATTTGTAATATTTATTTTAATGAAATAATGAAAAATAAATGTCCACATGGGGTTGATCAAGCGGCAATGGCCGTGGAAATGAAGTCTCACCGAACCGGAAGTCTTGGGTTCAAATCTTGGGCTACCCTTCCCCGTTGAGGGGTACTTAATGGACATGTAAATCGGAGAGTCCCACCCTAGCCTACAAAAAAAAAGAAATAATGAAAAATAAATAGTAGATTGTCAATATTGTATATAGTATATAGATGCTCAATGTTTTTTAGTATTTTTCCTAAACTTGTATACCAAGTGTGGAAAAGATTATGCCATATTTTGGCTTAGCAAGATTCTTCAAGTCTAACAAAAGTTCAAATAAAAATATTTCAATGCATAACATAAAACAAAAAGAATATCTAATTTGTAATATTTATTTTAATGAAAGAATGAAAAATGTATAGTAAATTGTCAATATTGTATAGATGCTCAATGATTTTTAGTATTTTTCCTAAACTTGTATACAAAGTGTGGAAAAGAGCATGCCATATTTTAGCTTAGAAAGATTCTTCAAGTCTAAGGCACAAAAAGGGCTAGAATGGAAATCACAGAACTAAATAAAATGAAGGACAACACAACTGAAAAAATTGGAAAGTCTAACATAAAATTAATATAAGAAATTGTGAAATTAAAGGAAGGATGTATAGATGAACATTAGTACATTGTATACTGAACTTGATAACCATGTAAAAATGTAATCAATCACATTGATAACAATTTTTTGTGTGATATTTTTAAAAAGACTAAATAAGAAACTATGATAACTAGAACCTTTTTTTAATTATTTTTCATCATGCGCTTCTTCCCTTGATTATTTTCTCACAAGTTATTATAGCTCAAATGCCACTTCTCCTTTCTTTGAAATGAAAATTCCACCTTTGTCTTACTTATAAATATGTTGCATAGTTTAGGAGAGTTTTATTCAAGTTCTACTTCTCCATTTTCACATATGGGACATAACATTTTTTTTCCATGACTCTTTTGGTTTATTACATCTTTGTGTTTCATATATATATATGTGTGTGAGAATTGTTTCCTATTTCTTCACTTTGATAGCTTAAGTGTCTATTGAACCTATCTAGTATTATTGTTTACTTTCAACACATTTTCTCCACTTTCCTTTCTTGTTGCATCAATGAAAAAATAATCATGGACTTTTTATCTATTGAGCATATTTCTTCTTCTATATATCAATCATCAACTAATTTATGGACTATTAGTTCATGTATTCTTCCTACTTTTTACGTCACCTTATATTATTTTAACTAGAAATTTGTCACTATCCATAATCAAACTAATTTTATTAATGCCTCCAATTTGATTCGATATAGACCTATTTGAAAGAAGTGCACAACTATAATATTATTTTTACTTGTGAACAACTTGTAATCATTTCTTTTTGCACATGCTTGATCTAGTTTCATTCATTTCTATATATACTTGATCTCATACTTCACATGGGTCGATAAAAGAATATCAAGGTTATAAGTGTTTGAAAAAGAGACCACACAATTATAGCAATAAATATTAATTGTAATGTATCTATTTTTCAAAACTAAGAATTCTCTCACCCTCCTTGTATTCTTTTCCTCACATATGCATTCCACTTAAATTTTCATTGAAATCTAGCCCCAAATTTTTACACCTTTTTATTATCTCTAGTGGTTGACCTAAGGTGATTTGTGGTATTTTTCCTTATTACTTTAGTGAGAAGAGTATTATATTAGTTTATTCAATTTTCAAGTTCATCCCAATCTCTTTGTAAAATTCCTTTAAACCCTTACATGATCATGTAGGTCGTGTAGTGTCCTAGATGTTTGTGTCACATCATCTACAAAAAATAAGATATTTGTATTGACCATTATGGCTCCCCCTTGTAGACATTTCATGTTTATGGACATTATTATAACTTATACAAAATAAGATAAAATAATGTTAGCGGATAAGGGAAAACCCTATGACACCTCAATGTCGCTATTAAGCTCTAGGAAAGGCCCTCCAAATTTATTATTTTAGCCATTACTTAATCATATTATAACATGTGTATTAATTCTCTCCATTTGATTATGGCCCTCATTTCACTTAATCTCTTCCATAGCTTCTCCCTAGGTACAATGTTAAAATCCATCTAAAGTGTACATGAAAACACCATAGTTCATCATGATTGTTGCACTAATTTTGTTTTATTGCATGCCTAAGTGAAAGGGAATGATCATTGGTAGAGTGTTTTGATCATAAACTAAATTTTCATTTGGTCATTACCTTACCTCTACCTATTTTCTCATTTTTCTTCATAATAACTCATATGAACTTGGAAAACACTAGGTTGATCATGGTAGTTCTCTAGTTCCCCACATTTTTCTATTTTATTTTTTTACACCCTATTCAAATATGTAAAAACGAAACATTTTTCCCACGGCCTTGGGAACCCCTATGTAACCATGTTATTAGATAGTTTTGTGATGTGTATAAAGAGGGAATCCTTCCCATATTTCATGTATTATTCTTGTAATCCTAAGATGATTTTTTTCGTTCTCAATGACATATCCTCTTTTATGAAGAATTATTACTTTGTTCTTATTTTGGTGGTTTCATTATGTACACTAGACATTCATTTATATTTTTTCACATGAGATGGCAACTAGGTGAGCATGATATCATTTGCTACCAACCATTTTAGGGTTTTTCATTCCCTTCAAAAGGATTTTGGGTTTTCCTTCACCAACTTCACTAGCTTAACCTCATAAATTTACCTTTTATCTCTTTCAAATTAAATTTACATTCTCTTTACCATTTTCTTTAATATATCTTTTTGTTGCCACCTTATAAATATTTGTTGAACCATGGGTTCAATAGAAAATTGTTTGACGCTACCCTTCCTTTCCCTAGTTTCGTTTTATTGCAACATTCCATTTTTTTGTTTACTCAAATAGCTCC
The DNA here is from genome assembly GCA_000404065.3 of Pinus taeda. Lineage (NCBI taxonomy): Eukaryota > Viridiplantae > Streptophyta > Pinopsida > Pinales > Pinaceae > Pinus > Pinus taeda. The sequence goes on along the minus strand of APFE030718695.1, from coordinate 26,175 downwards.
TTGCAAATATCCATTATTTCATTTGTTTTGTTTATTAAAAACCGAATTTGGAGGTAAATGTTTTAATTATTAAAGTCTGCACATTTTTGTGGAAGCAATTATTTCTTTTTGTAATACATGTGTGATAGTATATTACCTCTATAAGCTCCTTTTTATATACCTATAGTCTAAAAAATAATGGTCATGGTTTGATTAGATATTCTTATGGAATATTCATATCACAAAAGCTTCTATATTATCTACTAGGTGTGTTGAAACCATTATGTAATCTAGTAATATTTGACCACATGACCCTTTTAGCCACTCGATACCATTATATGTAATGATGTTATATAAGTGTCACAAGTGTAGAGACATTTCATTAAAGTGTGTAACTTCCTAGCTATAATATATTGATTTTCCTTTCCAATCCCCTAATTTCAAATTGACCATAGGGTGTCTATGTTTCCTACAAAAATTTCCTTTTGAATTGTCCTCGTTATCTCATTAAAATCCCTTGCTATCATTATGTCCCATTTTTCTTGATATTATTCTATTTCATTACTAGATGGTGGTATGAGTCTTAACCATTCAACTCATCTTTTTTATATAACTTTTAAAAAGGATGTTGAAGTAGCATATTACCAAGAAGGTTTCAATGCTTCCTCTTGTATTTTGATCCAAGAAAATCAGTTTTTATTATTAGTTTATTTCAACTTTCTTTTTTCTATAAATTCCTCCTTAATAATACAAGGATTTTGCCTAAGTAGTTTACAATTAGTTGATATTGATTATTAGGGTTACCAATACTTTGTGTCCCTCAATTTCATGAATTTAACAACATTTGTGTTCATGTGTTTAGTAATATAATGCATCTACCCTTTTCTAGTTCCCAAAAAAATATGAACCTTCCTCCAATAATATCCCATGGTACTCTATACCATTACTTTTAATTTTCCTTGGGCCACAAGGTTCATGTATCCCTATTTTCAACCTGTTTCTCTAAATTATTCAATATTTGGTTCTCTAATTTGGAGGAAAACCCACTTGCTTATGTCTATTTATTTTTCCACTAACACCCACTCTTCCTTCTTTCCTATTCTTGAATAATTTTCATATCCCCATCAATGAACCATTTGAACCACTTCAGCTTCCTTTTTTTCTCATAGGCTTGGAGCTATATATGCTTCATTCATTTTAAAGTGTTTTATTCAAGGATATTTCTTTATCTTCTAGACTTCATCATTGTATAAAACTTTGTATTATCTATATTAGGTCTTCCCACCTTAAGATATCATTTTGGTTTATCCTTCCATCATCCATGTTATGTCTCCCTCTTTAGTTCTTTGATTATAATTTTTTTAGCTATTAATTTTTTCTCTTATTATTCTAGGACAATAGAACTAACCTATTTACTTGTGATCATATTTTATTCCTTAAACATTCCCCGCCAAGGGCCTAATATATGTACTTATGTTAAGTTTTAGTTGTTCTTTGAACTTAGTTTCCACTTCTTTGGTCTAAACGAACAATCCTTAAATTTCCCTGATTGTTGTTTCCTATAGGATTTCCAACTCCTCCAAGAATCCATTCCTCTCTTTTTCAAAATTATCTTCATCCAATTTACTTTCATGTTTTATAAAGTGTTTTATTTCTAGATCAATGCTTTCAATGTGCATTTAATTGTTCGGATGGAAATGTCTTTCCCTTGGTCCCATATTCTTAGACATTGATGGTTTGAATATGGTTTGAATTAAATCAATTCTTTTGGGATGTCTTCAAGTGGACACGGAGAAGGAGGTAAAGGAAACAATGAAAAGTTAAGGAAAGAGTTCAAAAATATTTGATAAAATGATTAAAGTGTACAAGTGAGGGTAATACTAATAGTGGAATATTTAAAGTAATATAGATGAATTCAAATTGATTTTATAGAGTATAAGTACATTCAAACCTTTAACATAATTACCATTGCAATCATATTATACATTGAATGTTATATTTTTTATTATTAACCCTTTATGAAGTGAACATAGCCTATTTTTCATTAGTTACCACACAACTACTAATGATGACTGAGAAGAAACATGCATAAGCAATATAGTAGGTAAATTCTTACCCTTTAATATCATGTGTTTCACATACATTCTCTTTAACTTATTAAATAAACTAGTTTTTATTGATGCATTCAAAACTTGCCCCACTTTTAAACTCTGAATTAATTAACAACTATTTAAAAATGAAGAAATCATTCCATAATACCAAATTGAAATACGGAAATAATTTTAAATACAAAAGAAGGGAGGAATAAAGGAAAATGGGCAATAAATAATAATTAGGATGCAAAAAGGTATTATTATGGATAAAGAATAAGAAGATAATAATAAATAGGTATTTATGATAACATAGATTCTTTCTTCGATTTCTCATTGCTTTGTATTAAGACAAGGGTATATATTAAGTTGGATCCTAAGTGAAAATGATATTCTATAACTGGTTGAAACTTTGGAGCATGAAGAACCTAAGGTCCCTAGGGGAGAAGGATTTGTATTATGGTCAACATGGAATAAGAAATCCTCTTATATGGGGATTGGAGGCATAGCTTGTTACATAAAAATGAACATTTCTCTTGAAATTCAACTTCATAAGAAAGACCCCCTCAATTAGTACTTATGAATGAAATTTTAGATATTAATGCTAAGAATATGGTTATAATAATATGTTATTTCTTGTTCCTATTAATTCCTCCTTTTATAACAAAGATATCTAAATATAAATTCTCCCTATAAAAACTTAGAACAAGATATTTGTGGTCCTAGAATGAAGGTAGTATCGTCTTCCTAGGAAATTTTAATTTTATAATCACAACTACTCAAGCTATTTTTTTAAGGAATTATTCCAACCATAATCTTGTTTGGATAAATGAAGACCTTCTTTTAGCTAACATATATGAAAGAAAAATTGAAGACCTAATCAAGAATTTGTTTGGTACCAAACTAATTAAGCTATGTAATTCTGAAGATTAGATAAATTGCACGCCTAATGAAGAGGCCAATGTTGGGGCCTTCATTTAATTTTGACATATTTTGGCCAGTTTTGATTAACTGAAGGGTGAGAAAGAGATAGATGGTAGCAACGGTTGGGTGGTAGAAAAAACAGTTGTGGAGGAGTGGTGGCAAGGTGGCAGCGGAAAGAAAATGAAGTCGAGGAGGTGGGAAGGTGCAGAAGTAGCCAAGGGAGAAAACAGGTGAGTGAGAACTGGCAATCTAGGCAATCGAGAAGGACAAAAAGGAGGAAGACCAAAGAATAAAAAGGTTGTTGAACTAGCTAGCAGAAGCAGGAGTCAATTGCAGGCGAAGGGATACATAGTTGTAGAGGTTGAATGATAGAGTGTTGGGATCCGAGGGACTGGGTTGCGGAACTAATCTGAACCTGAGCGACTGAGCTTGGTACTTTATATAATTCTTATGGCGAATGCTAGATCATAATGTAATATTTTATGTTAGGTTTAATATAAGACAGAATCGATGTTGGTTGTGACTTCTGATGTATTTGGCCTCGTGCTTAGTGGGTCTATTAAAATTTTGAATAGTCTATTAGTTGCATGTAGACGATAATTCATAGATTGGTTCAAGGATGTTGTTATCTCTGTGTTCTCTATAATGGATGTATATGTATGATTCAAGGATGTTGTTATCTCTATTTCCTGTATAATGTGTATGTGTGTGTGTGATTGACTATGCCCGATTAGTACTCCTTCGACCCCATGTTGAACCCTTCTCCCTTTTGGTTGCAGCGTACCTTGGGTGAGACTCCTTTCCCTTCAGGGTAAGTTGAAAATGTTGGCAATGTCCTAGACTACAGTGGACCATTGTTAGCCTCCTGTGCCCTAACCCAGGGTCTTTCCCCCGATGACTCTTTCGAGCCAACAAATCATTTTGTTGTCGAAACCTGAAGTTGAGATAACTGGTTCAGAATATGGTGTCAAGGGCATTTAAAAGAGAAATCGAGGACTGGTGGAATCATAAAGTAGATCAATTTGTGGCAAAGAAAGCTGCTTGCAGGAATCAATTAATCGATAAGGTAAGTGAAGGGATTTTATATGTTGATGGCATCAATGACCAGTATGAAATTTTCTGGTGCAAGTTCCCTGAGGACCTATACAATTGGTTGAGATAGATGAAGAGGTAGAGTCAGTTAGGTAGATTGGTGACAGTTCACCATAGTTGGACTCCGTCTGATATTTCATTGCTACAATAGCTGGATAATGATCGGACAAGAGCACTTGATTTCTGGGTGAAGACTACGGTGGAAGGGTACGTGGTCAAGTTTGTTGCGGAGAGCTACCAATGTTTCTCAAAGGAAAAATCTATGTTCGTCTTTGGGTTGAGAGGGGAGTTGATAAGAGAAGTCCCAACATGGATTAAGATGTTTTTGGTAGAGGAAGGACTACTATATTTACCCACTGTTGGGATGGAGGCGTAAAACCCCAACACCTAGGGAAGGAATTAGACGGGAAGATGCTGCCTACAGAGGGATAGGGATGCTACAAGGGGATGGATGCAAAAGGATTGAGAAAAGCTAGGGATGTTAGAGAAAAGAGGAGGGCACTGCTAGCGGACAAGTGGCAGGCAAGAGCGGCTCAAGCTCTAGGGAAGAGAAGGAGGGGGCACCACCAAGTAGGAGTGGTGATGGGAAAACCCTCAGTTGAAGAAGAGGGAGAAGACAGTGCTAGGCAACCCGAGTGTGGGAGAGAGTGATGCTGGAGCCAGGGAAATGAATAAGGATGTTCCCTGCGGGTTGCGAAACTAGGATCACAATAGGAAACTAAAGGAGAACCATCTTAGAAGGTTGTGAAAGTAGAATTGCAACATGGAATGGACAGGGGACCTGCCCTGCAGGTTGTGGAAGTAGAATCGCAAGATCAGAAACCATATCAACATCAGGAAAGAGATGATGATAATGTGGGTGATGGGATGAGGAGGTTGTTCGATGAGGAGGAAGAATCCATCAAAACTCAGTAGCATCAACCCTGAAACATAAGTGGCATTTTCCCCAACCTTCCCCTCGTACCTTACCACAAACCGGTGGAATTTGTCATTAGCTTAGCCAAGGCAGTGCGTGGGAGAAATACAAGGTCAGTCTCGATATTGGAAGTAATACAAGAACAAACTATAGCATTAACTTGGGACTATAGGGATCCCAGTAGTTGGGAAGCAAAGGTTTAGTGTTGTTAGCCCATACTCAGAGCAGTATGGTAGGGTCAATTACAAGATACTCGGAATTTGCAAGAAAGGAGAACGAAGATGTGGAGTAGCACTGGTACCTCTGGGAATCCATCTAGAGGGCCCACTAGACTCTGGACAACGTTCGGGCAAGTCGAAATCCATACCCAATTAAGAGAAATGGCTCTATGCTGGTTCATAAAGTTGGTAGAGCAAAACCAAAATCCCACAATAGATGATATAAAGAGGGGATTCATGCAAGAATTGAAGGTGCCATAGACAAACCAGCAGGGGTTATCAGAGTTGTGGGAAATTAAGTAGAGGGAGGATGAGATGGCTTGGGAACTCATGCAAAGGTTTAAGGATGCCATCGCCAAGTTGAGCTAAACCTTGGATCCAAATCACTAGTGAGAATGGTTTATCAAGGTACTCTTGCCTTTGACCAGCACATTGATGACACAATAGAAGATAGGAACCTTGCAAGATGCATTGGAGTAAGCATTCCGAATAGAAGCAATGGTGGGATACCCCCATGAATACCGGAGAGGCACAAGTCGGCAAGATCCAATGATCACAGGCCTGCAGAGCCAAATCGCGAACTTGATCGAGAAGCTAAGAGATCTCCAGCCTACATGACCAGTCAAGCCCAATGTTTGGTGCACCCACTGTCTGCTAGAAGGGCATGTTGCGATAGAACGCCCACAGTTGGGAGGATTTAATCACCTAGGGGGTTGGTGGGGTCATCAGGGGCCCCTCCCACTATAGGGGTTGTGGCCGTTGGAGCATAAGGACCCTTCCCAGGAAGGAATAACCAGGCATTTTGTGAGATATGTAGGGCATATGGACATCTTCCGTAAATGTGCCCAATTCTGCAAAAATACTCTAATGTTCCCAATAACAATTACTGTGAGTTATGCACATTGAAAACTCATCACAATGATCAATGCCAAGCATTGGATGCTCTAGTAAACAGACTAGACATATCCACATTCAGGGTCAATGAAGCAAGTCTTGGAGGGCGAGGAGAAAATGGACGCAAAGGAAGAATGGGAGGAAGAGGGCCCTTAAGGTGTTACAACTATGACTAGGAAGGACATGTTGCAAGGGAATGTCCACTCCCTAGGAGACCCTGGTGTTCATAAGGCAGAGTTAATACTAATGCGATGGAGGACTGCACAAAGATCATTGTGAAGTGGGAAGAGAGAACCCGATAGCAGGGGAAAACTTGGTGAATGTTGAGCCTCAGACCGACGATGGCTTCCCCGTGACCAATATAAATATAGTCACCTGAGGAGGGAAGAAGACAGGGGAGGACCACTATGCAGAGGACCCCCCCTTGATCGTTAAAGTGGCGCCATCATAGAGGGCATATCGTCCGGAGCACCAAAGATAGTATTATCAATAAGTAGCCAAATTGTTCAAGGGAATGACCGAATATAGGGACACTCAAAGACCGTAGGTTCGCATTCTAGATCACACCCAGTAGATTGGGGAGTGGTTTAAATTGTTCTTGAAAATTGTTGAGGATGAAGCCATGCTGAAGGAATTGCAGAAAATCTTAAAGGCCGTAGTATCCATGGAGGAAGGGGGAGCGGGACAACCGTGTGCAACCTTGCTGGAGAAAGCCTCCAGGAGAGTGAAGCGGAATAAGAAAAGGAGCGAAAATGAGTTTCGAATCAATGCAAAAGTTGTAGGGTTCCAGGTAAGGGACACCATGCTAGATTTAGGGTCATATGTAAACATCCTACCCATGAAGACTTGGGAGGCAATGGGGAAACCACAGTTGAAGTACTCGCCAATTCGATTAAGAATGGAAAATCAGTATTGCATATTGCCCATCAGGAGATTGGAAAATGTAGAGGTTGATGTAGCATGGGTGAAAACACACACCAAGTTTGAATTAATTAAAATTATGGGGGATAAACACCCTTATCCAACACTCTTGGGGATTGACTGGACATATGAAAACTATGTTGTCATAGATTTGAAGAAGGAGCAAATGAATTTTGAAGCAGATGGGCTAAGGGTGATCCAACCGTTAGACCCCTACCAAGGACCTAGGTTTACAGAGCCCCATATGACAGGTCTAAACCAAGGGTGTTAGACCAGCTACATACACTCACAGTAGGGAAAAGGGAGGACTACATAAATCCTATGGCCAGAGGATCCGTTAGCTGGAGAAGCATTCAAAGCTCAGAAGCTGGTTTAGAAGCTACATGGGATGCATGGCAACAGGGTGGATATGAATTGGCAACTCAACGATGTGCAATGATAAGCCAAGTAAACTGGGGAGACATGGGAATGGAAGACTACTCGAAATACTATGGCCTTGATCTAGTAGATTTTTTTTAGAACGGGTGGACTAGGACATACCAGAAGACTAACATATTCCCTTTCTAGACATCGCACTTATGGCAATGCCAACAAGATGGTGGAAGGTGCACTGCAAAGTATTAAAAGACTGGAGGGATGTTAAGTAAGCAATGAAGGAGAGGTTTGGAAGGGACGCAGATCAGTTATAGGATGAAGGGAAATACACGGGGGATTCAAGCCCCAAGAAGCACATCAAAGATTACATGACCAGCTGGGAAAGCCATTGATTGCCAAGGAATTGGTGGGCACATGTATTTATACATACCCTCGGCACTATCCCCCAAGTTTGGTATATCCAGGAGGAGCTATGGCAATAGACAGCTAGTTGGGGTACCTTGGAGGCATAGCCTGTCAGCAATTTTTCATTCAAGGGTGATGCAGAACAAATGACAGAGGTGCTCCAAGCATTAAAATGGGTTTTGTTCACCCCAGAGACGTTAGGTTAAGGGGGGAATGACGGAAATTTTTTGCAATGCTTGTATGATATGGAATCGTCAGGATTTGTGACCTGCAACAAAATAGATTCAAAATCAGAGGAGGATGGATTGGAGGGGCTTAGACACCTGGACTTTGAAGAAACGGAAGGGGAAAGAGGTATTCGGGAGAACCCTTCGACGGAAGGTGCCCTTCTCCTACCAATGAAGTTGAGAAAATAGAATGTGGGGATAGAAGATAAGCCCAAGATAGCATCAGTGGGAGATTACTGGGAGAAGCAAGCCACCAAAGAAATTTTTTACTTATTGCAAGAATACGAAGACCTATTCCCCGCTTGAGTGGCAGAACTCAAGGGGATAAAAGGTAACTTGGGAGAAATCAAAATTGTTTGGAAACCAGGTGCTCGGCTAGTAAAGCACAAATCATACTGACTGAACCCAAGGGTAAAATAGAAAGTTAAAAGGGAAATTGACAAAATGTTGGATGTAGGAATCATATTTCCGGTAGATGAAGATGACTGGATAAGGCCCATAGTTATTCAGAACAAGAAATATGCAACCGAAATTAGGGCATGTGTCGACTACAGAAGCCTGAATATTTCATGCATGCATGACCTGTTCCCCATGCCATTCAACGACGAAGTCCTAGACAATGTTACGAGGTATGAAGCATACTTGTTCACAGATGGGTTCTCAAGTTACCACTAGGTCTGCATAACTAAAGAGGACAAAAGGAAAACAACTTTCATGACTGAGTGGGGGTCGTACGCATACAATGTAATGCCATTCGGATTAAAGAATGCGCCAACAGTCTTCTCGAGGATTATAATAGCTCCATTCCAGGATTATATTCATAAGTTCCTAAAAGTTTACATGGACAACTAGGCAGTATATAGGCTATTGAAGAAGCATACCAGCTTATTAAGAGTGATGCTCAAGAGGTGCAGACAGTTGTTGATTTCCTTAAATCTAAAAAAATGTATTCTCGCAGTTCCCTTTGGAACTCTACTAGGCCATATCGTCTGTAAAGATGGAGTCTGTGTGAAATCCTCCAAGGTTGCAACAATTGTCCACATGGAACCACCACACAATGTGAAACAACTAAGGGAAACTCTAGGCCACATGGGGTACTGCAGACGGTTCATCAGGAACTACGCAACCATAACAACCCTGATGGAAAAACTGCTAAGGAACAAGAAAGAATTCATATTAGTAAGTTCCCCCATATTAGTGTACCCTGACTAGAACAAAATGTTCCACATACACATTGACACATCTGGAATAGAGCTAGGAGCGGTCTTAACACAACCAGGAGAAAGAATGGATCATCCAATATACTACGCTAGTAGAAAACTCTCTACGGAAGAAAGGAACTATGCAACAACAGAACAAGAAGATTTGGAAATGGTCTACTCTCTCCAGATGTTCAGGCACTACTTACTGGGTGTGTCGTTCAAATTCTTTATAGGGCATTTCATGCTGAAATAATTAGTAAACAAGCATGTACTAGAGGGAAGAATATGCAGGTGGCTTTTACTGTTCCAAGAATTCACTTTTGAAGTGGTTGTTAAGCCCGATAGATTGAATGTAGGACCAGATCACCTGTCATGCTTGGATACAGGGGAGAATGAAGGAGCAATAGACGATCGGTTTCCCTATGCTAACCTATTCAGGATAGAGGCAATTCCTGACCACCTAGAAGATATTTCTACATTGCTAACAACAAGTTGTTTCCTAGAGGGACACACGGAAACACAAAGATGACACTCGGTGGTTAGAGCAGTAGATTACCAACTCATTGTGGGATGCCTCTACAAAATGGACTTGGACCAAATACTCAAACGTTGTGTCCTATAGAACGAAAGAAAAGACATCCTATGGGAGTTCCAGGTAGGTGTTGCGAGAGGCCATGTAGAAGGCAAGGCCACCACAAGAAAGATACTACACGTAGGATTATCGTGGCCCACTATCCATAAGGATTCTAAAGAATTTTCCAAGGAGTGTGATGTCTATCAAAGGGTCACTATGCCTTCGCGACACAATGAACTACCACTACACCTGGTCCATTCGATGCAGATCTTTGATAAGTGGGCAATAGACTTCATTGGACCAATTTATCCACCATAAAGACACTCGTGATCCCGATACATAATTACAACGAGAAAATACCTCACAAGATGGGCAGAGGCCTAGTTTCATAAGTTCCCAGGAAATCTATAGATGCATTGGTTAGGCCCATTCATAATCACCAAAATAAGAGAATCAAGCATGGTAAGACTCACACAACTAGATGGAGTCCTACTACAAGGATGGGTTAATGGTGTGAGCCTGAAGCCCTTCTGCAAGTGAAAAAATAAAAATAAAAAAGGTTCAAGATAGTAAGGTTGTGGCAAAGATTAGGATGCCGCAAACCATTTGTGGTCAAGGGGATAGTGTCAGGGGTCATGTTGGTAGGCCTAGTCACTAGAGATTGGGTAGTGTTAGTGGTAACATTGGCAGGCCTAGCCAGGAGAGATAGTCACCATGCATGTCATCTTAATCAGCAAAATACACGTAGGTCCGAACCTTTCCTAGAATTGATTACCACACAAGTACCCGTCCGTCCACCGTACCAGTAGTTATTTCCCGATTAGGTAATTAATATGGCAACTGTCACGATAGGGTGACAAAATCTTTCCCGTTAAGCATAGAATTAGTTAATAAATAAACCCATCGCGATAGAATAAAGATGCCATGCAACCCACTTTGTATTATCTAGACCATGTCATAGTTGTCACGTCCAAGTCAGCCGATGACAGCAAGATATAGCTAGAATACATGGAAAGGTCACCGAAGTAATTAGTTTATTAAAGCCTTTTCAGTTAGGGGATGTCATGTAAGAGTTGGCTACTTAAATCACAGGAGGATGTAAGTGACTCTAGAATTTCAAATCATAGAAGAATTCCAAGATCAGTCTGAAGAACAGGGGCGGAGGAAGAGAAGCAAGGAGCCTCCAGTTCAGATACTTTACTGCAAAAGAGAAGTGATGGTGAAAGGAATAATATCAGTCCAATAGAACAATCTCGACGCATAAAATGAAGTAGTGGATGATCTGTATGGGAATTATGATAGGTTGAATTTGATCGACAATGACTTCACAGATGGTTTCCAGTTTCCAACCATGAAGAGGGAGGTGTATGTGGAAGAATTTCAAAACAAGGATGGCACTAGGACCTCTAGAATTAGAGATGAGTTCAGGGGGATACAAAGGCCCAGGCTATTCCACTTAAGAAATTTTCTCGTATTCGACACCCAATTTTTAGCCATGCAGTACAAAAATTGTTGTTAAGCAAGATGCATGGTGGATCACTATGGTTGGATAAGGAATACCCCATTCATGTCGAGGATATCAATCGACTCACCAGGTTGGAAAAAGTTGGAAATGAAGTCAGCACAACATTCCAGGCTAGGGTTAAGTGGGGAAAGAAGCAGATGAAGGACAACATCTATGCCAGATACGGGACAGAGTGAGGTGGGAGGGGTGTAAAGTTGGACGTAATTAAGAAGAATAATATTAGGTTTGCTTGCTATCTCATTGCAGGTAAAACAATGAAGCATTTCATGAGGAAAGAGTGCACCTTGGACACCATTTTAGTTGCATAACACTATTGCCAATGAGAAGTACTCAACTGGTCAGCCTTCGTGCTCAATGAAATATTTGAGGCTTGTGAAGATGTGTACAGGAGGAGCACTAGGTTTGTGTTAGGGTACTTGTTAATGGCATTAGAAATGTGGAAATGGAGGCCACCACCATAGAGGCAAATGGAAACCATTACTAAATACCAACCAAATGCACTCAGGCACGAATCATGGAAGGCATCGAGGGATCCCAACGCAAAGGAAATTAATGAGAAAGCTTTCAAGAGTTGGTATGAATAGATGTTAGACACCATTCACTCCACTGAGAGGATACCTAAGGCTCTCTTGGATGAATTCTCAGATGAGCTCTGGATTGGTTCCTCCCACGCGCACACTTGCATAAGACCACGATGTGTCAACCCGAGCATGTTTACGTTAAGGTTGCAGAGGTTTAGACTGATGAAGGAAGAATTGCATAGAGAGGTGGAGTCCTAGCCAGGAGCGGCTTGCGAGGTAAGGGAAGGGAAACCCAAGTACCTTTTCAGATCCTTGATGCCACAGGGCTAAGAGGGAGATGGGGCAGAAAGCAATTAAAAGCGGGCAGATAACGAAGTACTCCATCTAATGTTGCTCCAGATGGAAGAAAAGATGTTTGAACTAAGATGGACAGTCACCAGCTTCATGCCAGGTGAGAGTAACTATCTTGAGCACTTTCAAGGTTCCACCATGCTTTCCGCCATTGTAACGCCACCGCTCGCTATGGCACTTCCCTCGGGAACAACTTAGGCTCCCTCCTAGATCACGGTCCCCAAACTTCAGAAAAAATGAGTCATCTGAACCCCACATGCCAAAAAGACAACTACTAAAAAGCCGAAAATTAACCCGCCAACTTCATTCATCAACCTCAATGTTGAGGTCAAGCAGTAAATTCGCATAACCACCATTTTTGAAGAGATCCCTCCCACTACATCCATTGCATTACATCAATTGTAGGAGTTATCCCCACAAACTGGTTCCACTTCCATGACCCTGTCTGAGATCCTCCCGTTTGGCCACCAAAGGACTATTGCAGAAACATAAGTTTAGTCAATTAGCTAGATAAAGGGCACCACCTCAACAATGGAAATGCCACCAACAGCGAGTACATCAGCAATGCTTGGGTTGGACCCACTAGTAGGGAGATGCCTGGATACCATTTGGAGGGAGAAAGGATTGAACTGTACTTGCCAACTCTCCCTATAAAGCTCGCAGTACTGCTAAACCCTAGCATTATTCTAGCCACCCCATAGTTCACTTCAACATCATAGCAGGTCCACTCACTCACCTCCCATTATGACAAATCCATTGCCAACGGCCTACCCCTACAGCAGTAGTTCCCTTAACCCAGCACAATGCAGGCCGATACACTCCATCACTAGTCATCAACCTAATTATTTTCCTTTATTCAGCAAGAAACACACAAGGCCGAGAGCCTCCATGAAGACCTGGCTAAAGAACATGAACAATAGATGAAGCAGTTGCACATGGTGATGGAGGAGCAAGATTGCCTATGGGAAGCAAACACGAAATTTCAAGCCCAGGTTGATCATATTACACAATGATTTAGATCAATATGGCCAACCATCACTGAGGCCAACACTAAAGCACCAGTGGACATGACTGCCTGCATGTTGGTCGACTGCTACGATCACATATAGACGACGTGCACGTGCTTGGCAGCCACCAAGGTCCACACTACTAGACCCTATGGAAATTCATGCGCGGACAGTCGACGGAAAGGTCAGAGAACTAGAAGTAAAGAAGAAAGCCTTGGCCAAGGCCCTCACCCAAGGATACACCCTAAAGGTCAAGGTCCACAACTGGTTAGGTAGTTTAGCACCAAAGAACAACCAGGCTTATCCACTAAGAGAGTAGATTCAATCACTGTTTGCCAGCACAAGGGATTGTATAGACCATACTTAGCTACAATAGGTCAATGAGCAAATCAACATCCTCCGGGCCTAGTTTGACATTATTGAGGAGGAGTCAGCAAAGACGAAACTGATAATCAGAGATCTGCAACCCACGGTTAGAATGCAAGTTTTACTCTTGAAGGAGGCATGCGACCTACAATGGAATGAACTGCAATGCCAGTAACCAACAAACCTAACATCGTAATCATTCGAGGTGTTCACTCAAGGTGCTTATGCAATCCTCGCCAATTGGGACATGGCCCTTCAAAGATACATTGAGTTCAAGCAGTGGACAATAGCCTCAGTCCCAGAGTTGGATCCTTCATTTGGAATGGAGGAACCATAAGGGCAAGAAAGGGCCACAGGAACAAATGCCATGCCACAAGCTAGGAACAAGGCAGAAGAGGCACCCACTCCACAAGCAACGATCAAAGCAGCAGAAGTGCCAATACAATGAACAAAAGAGACAATGCTAGTAGTAACGCAGCCACCACCTGTAGAGCACATGGAAATAATAGCAAGACTGCTAGAGGTCGAAATGAATTGACTCGGGGACGAGTCAAGAAATTGTGGTTGGGGCTTGTTGGGGCCTTCATTTAATTTTGACATATTTTGACTAGTTTTGACTAACCGAAGGGCAAGAAACAGACAAATGGAAGAAACGGTTGGGTGGCAAAACGAACAATTGCGGAGGAGTGGTGACAAGGTGGCAACAGAAAGAAAAGGCAGCTGAGGAGGTGGGAAGGTGCAGAAGTAGCCAAGGGAGAAAATAGCCAAGTGAGAACCGATAGTCCAGGCAGTCGAGAAGGACATAAAAGGGGAATACTAGAGAGGAAAAATGCTGTTGAACTCGCTAGCGGAAGAAGGAGTCGATTGCAGGCGAAGGGATACATAGTTGTAGAGGTTGAATGATAGAGTGCTTGGATCTGAGGGACTTGGTTGCAGAGCTGATCTAAACCCGAGCGACTGAGCCGGGTACTTTATATAATGCTTATGGTGAATGTCAAGTCATAATGTAATATTTTATGTTAATTTTAATATAAGACAAATTCGATGTTGGTTGTGACTTTTGATGTATTTTGCCTAGTGCTTAGTGGGTCTAATAAAATTTTGAATAGTCTATCAGTTGCATGTAGATGGTAATTCATAGATTTATTCAAGGATGTTGTTAGTTTTATGTTCTCTATAATGGATATATGTGTATGATTCAAGGATGATGTTATCTTTGTTTCCCATATAATGGATATGTGTGTGTGTGTGATCGATTGTGCCCGATTGATACTCGTTCGACCCCATGATGAACCCTTCTCCCTTTTGGTTGTAGCACACCTCAGGTGAGACTCCTTGCCCTTCTGGGTAAGGTGAAAATTCTACCACTATCCTAGACTAGAACAGACCACTGTTGGCCTCCTGTGCCCAAACCCAGGGTCTTTCCCCTGATGACACTTTCGAGCCAATAGAAAAAATCTAGCAAATGACCTATATCCATGTGATAGGAAAAATTGTCATGGATGATGTGCTATTATATACTCATTACAACCAAATAGTAAATTTTGACCTTTTAAATGACATTGAGTTTGAATTTTAACATAGACCTTTGAACCTAACTCTATACCTTTTCATTTTCAAAAGCACCATTGAAGGAAACTTCATTAAGAAAAAGCAATTACTTTTTGATAAAAATAAAGTTGATCTTTGCTTAAATGACCTAAATAATGAATTAAATATCATAAATAAGAACAATATAGAAGATCTTTATCTTAAATTACAACCCTCTCTACATCCATTAAAAAATTATATATCGAGATGTTGTTTAAAAAGAAAAGTATAATAGCCAACTCTTGGTATGATAATGAGTGTAAAATAGATAGGAAATTCGTTAGATGCTTCGAGTGGGTCTTTAAAACTAAATAAGATAAATAGCTACAATTCCATATTTAAAGGAAAAGGAAGACAATACATAAATAGAAAGCAAGAGAAGCTTTTTCATCTGAGTTATATCCTACGAAATTTTGGGGGTTAATTTATAACTCATAAAAATAAAGTAAATAATATGATTCCCCTAGAGGACTATAATTCCTACCTTAAAAATATTTATAAATCCCCTAACATCATAGAAAAAATTCCAATTTTCTTTTACAAAGGATGAGCTTTTTTATATTGAATATGTAGTGTTTGGGGTTAAGAAGCTCACAAAAGGGCAAGATAAGGACAATAAAGTCTACCAAGATAAAATGTTAGAAATTGGAGTGTTTATCCTCATCCTCGACATACACAAGGTCTTCAACTTAGCACTCAAGTAATTCTTCCCTAAACCATGGACTGAAAGCCTCATTGTGCCTATTTTTAAACGTGGCAAGAAAAGAAATCCATCTAATTATTAGATTATTATTATTATCCCAATTTTAGCCAAGTTGTGCATAAGTGTTTTGGAAAATAAAATTAGCATATGGCTAGAAAGCTATAGAGAAAGAGTTGAGGTCGTATTTGGTTTAGAGAGTATCATTCAATTATATATCATACCATTACATAAAGAATCATTATAGAGGAGTGTTTCAATTTCCTTTATTGTTTCATTGACTTTGGAAAACTTTTGACACAACACTCATGATTAGCATTTGGAGTAGGTTATAAGAGAAAAAAAACCTTTTAAGTTGAGACCTATTATGATAGTATTGTATGAGAATGTTATTCTTAAGTTTAGGAATAGTTAGCGATGGTTGAAAGCAATTAATTGTAATATAGGATTCAAGAAATGCTCTCCATTATTTCTTACCCATTTTTGCATATGTATTTGGTAAGTTAAAAAAATGTTTCGAAAATGTGGTTTTTGTCGACCTAACCCTTATTAGTATAATTACAAACTTTCTTTTCTATGTTGATGATCAAGGAGTCCCTACGGCCTTAGTAGCAATTTAAGAATTTCAAATAATTTAGCTTTAGAATAGGTATGATTGTGAACACTAAAAAATAAAGATTGTGATAACAAAATCCAAACATTTCACCTAAAATACTTTCACATATGACAACAAGAACTTGGAAGAAGCGCTTTCATACAATATGTGTTATGCATCAACTCAAAAACTGCTCTCTCTCTCTCTATATATATATATATTCAAAAAAATTATATTCAAAAATTTTATATTAAATATTATAACATCTAAATTTAATAAAATTGTTTTACTCATTATATTTATATTTTATTTTATATTTATTTTAATATTTCTTTTTCGAAATAAAAAATAATTTTATAACCAAAAAAATCATTTATAAAAATTATATAAATTTCACATCAAATGCAAAATATAATAGAAATAGAAATAGTAAAAATTTGGTTTCATCTCACTTTCACTCTTCAACATACATATTACGTTGAAAAGCTTGTGAATATGGACCCGTGAGCTATGTGTGAGCCTAAAGTGGCATGAGTCTTAGGAAGAGTGGAGTCAACGAGTCTATATTTTGCTTTGTATTCGTATTCTAAATCATAATATAAATCCAATTTTTGTGTGATTGTGTGTCCAAAATCTTTGAATGCATAAATTATTTCTTTAGGTTCATCAGAATTTCATCCGAAGTTCACTTAGAGTTCTGTGAGGATTCCTTGTTGTTTGTCACGTTAAGGTGAGGGAAGTTGTTGTAAGGAACTTGTTTGAGGAATTAAGAAATTTTTTGAAGGTTTGTGTAGGAGTTTATGTATAATTCGTGTAAACAAAGAAGGAGAGAATGAGTCAAGATTTAGTCTTTTTGAAGGAAGGATCTAACACACAAATTGGAATTAAAGCCACAAAATCCAAGTACACATTTACTTCTTAAATAAATTATGGAGCAAAATTTTAGATCAATATCTTTTAAAGTTTTCAAAAATCTTGAAGAATTCTCAAGCTATGGGCTTTATATTTTGTTTGATAGGTGTCATAAATCTACTGTGGATTATTCTGAGATAGAAGTAGTGGAATTCAAACCTCAAGCTGCATGGAAATTACTAGTCAATTCTCCATCGAATGTTTATGGAAATTTAAATTATTTTCATCTCAAAGCTATATTAGGGTCATAATTAAAGAACCAGTCTCTCAAGTGTAGAAGAATTGTGACATCAACCAAAATATATCCCTTATAGATCCCAAACATATACAAAAAGAAGCCCAGAAACATCGAACATGCTATCTGAACATAGGATGCATAAGAGTTGGGATTTCTACTTTAGTCCATAAAGGTATTAATGACTATGTTTTATGTACTATAAGATACCTCACATGTCACAAGTTCATTAATTCATTAATCAGAGGAATAATGGTTCCTTTGTCGAGTGGTCCCATTTGGTTTGACTATTACCCAAACTTTTGTTAGAAACACATGGGGGGAGGGGGATGGCGGGAGGGGGGGTGAATCAGTATTTCATGCCCAACTTAACTTTACTTAATTTAAGCTTCTATCTCAAACTTATCTTGAATAATTATTTCATTATCAGGATATTGTGTTATAATCCATGAGCAATATTAAATATAAAAGCATGTAAACCATAGATATGCAAATCAAATTAACACCTCAACACATAAGGATACTGGGATTTTAGGTGGAAACCCAATGTGGGAGAAAACCACCACAATTTTCATTATGCCTTTTTCTTTTATTATAAAAAATTATTCTTACATTTTGTACTAGAATAGACTCTTGCTAGCACATGGGATCCTACCTACAGGAGGCTACAACCTCCACTCATTCTCTAGCTCTTACTGGAAGGGCGCTAATACCCCCTAATCAAGTTTATTGGCTCCTACTAGAAGGAAGCTCCTACTCCCTCTTTGAAGGCTGCAACTCTCAATAGCTCTATGGGGCACGTTTCATAATATTTCACACTATATCCACCTATCTCAATCAATCATAAAAAACATGCAGGCCACCTTTCATCTTATTTTCAAACTAGACCCACACCCAACGATATGCTCAATACTGAATCATTGAATACTAACTGACCAAACTAATATATTAAATCATTGTAGCACTGAATACTAGACCACTAAATACCAACCACTAAAACCCAATTATACCTCTACAACAACATTACTTATCATAGGGCGAAAGCACGAAGCTAGGTTACAGTTTTTGGTGAAAGAGGGTGCATATGGGTGGAAAAATCGATGGCTTAATCGAGCCTTTTTAAGCACTTGATCAAGCTCCTTTCGCACTAAAAAGGTAGCTCGATCGAGGGTTAAAAACTAGCACTTAATCAATCTATAACACTTTATCAAGCAATAGCACTTGATCAAACACTTAGCTATCGCTCCCGCAGTCTGTGCGTACCAATTGCACAAACCGGGGGAGTTCAATTGAGAGTTTAAGAGTAGATCAACCAAGGTTATTGATGAGCCCCAAAATTGGTAACTTGTTGGGCTCATTTGGCCTAATTATCCTTGTTCAGTCCTTGTTCAAGTCCATCATCTTCTATATTTTATGCATTATTTTCAGTGTGTTTATGTCTTTGGTACGAATAAGGGAAGTCACTTTTCCTAGGTGGTTAGCACGTGTGTATGTCAGGTTTTTTGACATATATTGGAGCAAATTCAAAACAATCATGAGCTATAAGGCAGCCAAGCCTGAGGTGAGGACTTGAAGGGGGTTTTCCTATGGCATTAAATGACCCTTCCTCAGGATCTTCATCCCCAACTCCGAGCTCCAAAGACCACCAAATCGAATCTAGAAGGCAGCCAAGCAGCATTTAGGAAGGGACTGTTTAACTCATAGTTTGACAGCCGAGTTCCACAAATTGAGGAGGCTAGCTAGGTCCCTCGTGATGTATAAATGTTGAGGCCTTAGCCTTCATGAAAAGACTTTTGAAACTATTGTGTACTTTGCACCTCAGTGCTGCAGCTCTATTTTGTTCCTTTGTAGCCATTTTTGGCATGACTTTTATGATTATTTTTAGATAATGAGAAGTAGTTTGGTTTCCTATCAAATCTTAATTTTTCATAGGATCCAAAGCTCTCAGGGTTGGGCCCAACCTGAGAGCCTAGGGCCTCCTTTCTGTATTGTTACTTCTCCTTTATGTATCACTGTTTTCCTTTATGCATTTGAACATATTTCTATTAAGTAGATTTCGTTATGTTGCTGGAATAGATCATTGTTTATGATTGAAATTGGTTTAAGTGCTTTGGTAGGATAATAACAAAAAAACCTTCAAGAAAAGGGACAACCACACTCCTGGTTTCACCTCATCCTTATTGGATTTGGGGCTGGAATTGAGGAAACAATGCTGCCTCACAAAAACACTAGTTTGCTTGATTATGTAATCTTTAGTGTGCTTGTTTTATTAGAGATTAGTCATGGGTTTTGACATCTGAAATGTTTCTTTGCATAGATGGTGTACAAGGTTTTCTTCCCAAATAAATTTACTGCTCATTTATGTTGTTGATGGTTAGACTAGACTAGTTCATGATTTGATCATTTGCAAGCCTTTGTTGATTTGATCAGGGTACACCGTGCAGGGCATCTTCTTCATTCTTTCATCCACCCAAAGTATCATCCAAGCCACATGTTTTGTCTCTTAGCTAAGTTTCTCATTCCCCATCTATCCTTTTTGTCCACGAAACCTTACCTCCTTACTCATCTTTTCCTTAGCCCTCTTCAAGCCAAGTCAGCCTTCTACACCTCTTCACCAATCCACCCACCAATCCTTAGGCCATTTTTAGACCCCTATCCTACCTCCAGATCCATCCATGCACCTTCCCTCACTCATCCATCCCATAGAAACCGATTTCCAAACATCCTATAGAAATTCTGAAACATCTTGTAGAAAGTCTGAAACATCCTGTAGAACCCTTGCAGACTTCCTGTAGAAGCTCACAAGTGACGTTTCCCGATAACCAAACTTTGTGAAACTCTCGAGAAGAGTGTTAGGGACTCCTCAGACCCCCTCTGAACCTTTCCAACCTTTCCCAAACACTCCTCTTCCTTGATCTACCCCTGCATAGGAAAGCACAGTTCAAGCATATGCATGTGAAAATCGACACTTATTCAACAAATACAAAAAGATGCTTTCTTAGGACAAAGGTAGTTTAAACACATGTATTTTACCTTAATAGAAGTAATGGCATCTCTTTCACTAGTTTACACTCTCATTTTTGCATCAGTAGGACTAGCTGGTAGAATTAGGGTTTGCTAGGGTTTGTGCTTTCCTTCAGTTTTTTAGTCACTTTTCGCAAGTAGATTGGCTTCCTTTGAGTTAGCTTTCATCCATTAATTAAAATCTTCTTCTAAGAGCCCATAGAAGTTGGCTAAAGCCCCTAGCGGACTTGTGCCAGCTGATCAAGTGACAGCTGTAACAAGAGCTAGTACTTGTGCATACAGCACCGTCGCTTCCAAGTTTTTTACGAACAACCGGGTTGATAAAAGTAAATAAGGGAGTCCCAAGAGTTGCTGCAATACTAGAGCCCACCATATTTTTGGCGTTGTTGCCGGGGAAGCATAAGATTATTGGTGATTGTTGCTTTTTTTTTTCTATTTTCCTCTACAACCTTCTGCTAAGTAGTTTATTTCATTTCCATTCTGCAATTTCATTTCTGCAAAAGTAGAGTAGACATTTCCTCCTTTCATAGATTAGCATTTCAATTCTGCAATTTCAATTATGCAAGCGTAGATTAGAATTTCAATTATGCTTTCCTAGATTAGCATTTCAATTCTCCAAGCATAAATTAGCATTCCAATTCCGCAATTTCATTTAATCAAAATAGATTAATCCTTTCCTGCCTTCATTTCAATTCCGCATTTTCATTTCAGTAAGATAGTTAGTTGCAGTTCAATCCATTTTAGTTTTGCAGGTACAATCCATTTAAAAGTCTTTCCATTTCATGCCTCGTAGGAACAGAGATAAAATCGGCAAATTCTTACCCAACACCCCCACCACATCACTGAGTCAACCTTCTCTTTTCTCTGGTGACAGTGAGCCAGAAGACCCTATAGGTGAACCTCCTGAGATATACAAAGATCCTATAGCAGAAGAAGAGTTAGGAAACATTCCATTTGAAGCCATGGCTGAAAACCGAAATGGTAGAAGAGAAGACGAGAGAATAGAGGGTGCCTTTCCCATCCGAGAGACCAATGGAGACATGGAAATGAAAAACATAAGTCCCTCTGCGCTACCTCATTTCCATGGCCTGACTACTGAGGACCCTGATACCTTCCTGTTTGAGTTTGTTGTCCTTTGTCGAAATTATGACTATCCTGAGGATGAGCAAAAGCTGAAACTCTTTCCCTCTATCCTCAAGGATGCAGCATTACACTGGTTCATGGGGTTACCTAGAAACAGTATCACCACATTGGCTCAAATGCAACAAGCTTTCAACGCCAAGTATAGAGACTACTATAGGTCCAAGGAAACTAAGGGATAAATCTTTCAGATGACCATGGGCAGTGATGAATCTTTGGAAGACTATGAGGAAAGGTTCCAACTTAGTTATAAATGGTCCAGGTGCACACTTGACCCAGAATCTCTGAAGTTAGTTCTGCTCCAAGGAGTCCTCGAAGACCTTCTGGACACCCTTAACCTGCTGGCTGGAGGAGACATCTACCAACTACCTTATGAGGACATAAAGACCGTGTTTAGAAACCATTCTAGGGCAACTCGGAAGAGAGGTAGGGGGAATCATCTCTCAGCTAGCACCTCTTTCTCCAAGCATGAGTTTGCTAACCAGATGGAAGACCTTAAGAGCCAAATGAGACAGACCATTGCCATGCAACTTGATACCTTCCGAATTCAGTAGAAGAAAGAAGAAGCTGAGAGGGCTTTGGCCATTTTTTGTCCTAGATGCACAAGGAAGCACCCCAAGAATGAGTGCCCATCACACTCAGCAGAGGTATGTTTCATGTGTGAGGAAGACCATCCCACCAACCAATGCCCTACCTTGCCTGGATTTAAAGCCATGTACCTAGGGACCGAGGTGGCTACTGAACCTCTCTACTTCCTCAACCAAAGGAGGCCTCATGGACCCAGACCTTATCAGCAAGGAATGCAAGGGTCATCCCAAGCTTATTACCACCCCAACCAACCTGCCCATATGCCTTCTTGGGGTCCCCCTGCTCATCCTTCCTGGTCCACACCTCCTCCATGGTCTTATCCATATCCATACCAAACTCAACCTCCTTCTCAGTCGTTTCACTCTCATGCCCAGCCACAACCTCAGTGGAATGCACCTCAACCAGGGTGGAGGCCCCATTACAACACTCCTCCCGCCATTCTGCCTCCACCACCAACTCAACCCCAACCATTACCTCCTGCTCCTCCAAGACAACCCCAAATGCCTGCTCAACCAAACCCAAACCCCAACAATAGATAGGCCCAGCAGGTATATACTGGGGAGACATCATGCCCTACCTATGCTGTGGAGATCCAGGAGATCAACCTGCGATTTGGGAAAGTCCTTCCAGAACGCCAACCTCCTCCCTTAGAAGAGGAGGAAGAGAAATAGGAAAGTGAACCCCAAGCCATTCCACCCTTTCCTGAGCAACTCACAGCGACCACACAACCCAACCCAGAGGAGGATGAGCTTCTGGGAGAACTCAAGCAATTGTTGTGAAAATTCCACTTCTCCAAGCCATCAAAGATGTACCAATTTACAACAAATTGATTAAAGAGAAGTGTTTCAAGCACCCAGGCAGGTGAAAGAAAGATGCCTCAACCATCAATGTCATAGGACAACTGTCTGATCTCATGTTGGGGCAAGTAATCTGTCCGAAGTATTTGGACCCTGGGAGCCCTGTAGTT